>PVIH01004858.1:0-102677 GCA_004025045.1 Sigmodon hispidus
TGATCCAACATTACAAAAAATCTTTAAATAACTGTCCAGACAAATAAATGTCATCTCTATCATTTTCTAAACTTTAAAATTGACTTACACTTCCTATTTATTTACATAATATTATATCTTTCTATAGTCTTTAATATAGTTAAAAATTTAATAATTATAAATATAATTCTTTTTAATTCAAAAAATATATTAAATATAAAACTTTAAACTCACAATAATAAAATAAATAATAAAATATTCTCTTTAATTTTAAAATACAAATAAACTAAATATTATAACTATAATTCTTACTTAAAAACTATTCTATTATATATAACATTACTATATAAAAATTAAAATCTTCCTTTTTAATTAAACAAAAAAATATAATAAAATGTTCTCTATACAATATAAATAACTATTTAAACCCATACAAAACACCATAAAAATAAATAAAAAATCAAAAACAGCCAAACAAATAAAAAAAATAAAATTACTCACTCTACATCAGACCCCCAAGAGGAGCAGACATATAAAAAATACCAGCCAGCCACGGGCTGAGCCACGTGACAAAAAGATTAATAAAAGTAAATTAATTTTAAAAAAACTAACTAATAATAGACATATATTATGGTAAAAACCCGCCATTAAGAGGTATGTATTAAATAAGGTTTATTTTGTTAGAATTTTTTTTTTAAACTTTATTTATTTGCCTTGGTGTTTGCCTGGAACTGGAACTACAGACAGTTGTTAGCTGCCATGTGGGTGCTGGGAATTTTTTATAAGGGGAAGTTTTAGCAACTCCGTACTGACTCACAGCGACGCCGCGCCCAGGGACCAGAAGACCCGCCTCTTTTTCTGTGTTTTGTTTTTGTCTCATTTTTGTTTTGTTTTTGTCTTGTTTTTGTAGATTATGCCCCTCCCACACTTGTATAATCTATGATTTTTTGTTATATTTCTTTATTTTGTTTAAATAGAAGGTTTTAAACTAGGTATAAAGCTACATATTATAGGGATTATTATAAGACAGTGTGTGGGAAAGAGGAAGGAACTAACATAAGTGAGATCAAACTATTGTTAACAAACAACTATAAAGTGTAATTTAATATCTAAAATGTTGATATAAAAAATGTATAGGGATTGTTTTAAGGCTGTTTATTTTAAATAATAGAGTTTTAAGACTTGAGTGTCTTTGTTGGAATGTGAAGTAATAATAACCTCAACTATTTAATTTTTAACACCGTCAAGACCTGAGAAGGAAAATATATATTTAAAGTTGGAAGCATGAAGTAACTTTTAGAATATAGGAGAAGACAATGACAGTTAACTATTTGGACAGTCATCTATTACTTTTTTGTGTAACGGGAGCATCTATCTTTGTGGCTATTGGCCTATGATATTTGACAAGTTTTTATAGAAGCAGGGTATTTTTGGTAGGACTGTCTTATTTTGGCTAGGCAGGCTTTGGCAGTTTTTATCTCTCATCTTGAAGGTCTATTTTGGACAGTGAGTACGCTGACAGCAGTGGGCGCAAGTGTAGTCTTTTGCCCCTCAGGCCATTATTAGCCAAACTAAACAATCTTTTTGTAAGATGTCTGTGATGTTTAACACTACCTTGAGAAAGGAACGGTGATGCCAGGAGTTGTCATGTTTTTTAAGGCCAAATTTGAAATAACGAAATTTTGAATGTCATATTTTTTTGGTTTATGAAGTGGTTGAAGACGCCTATCTATTTGGTATATTTTGACATGTTTTTGAAAAGCCTGAGTATCTTGACTGTTAGGTGATAAATCTGAGTAACTATAATTTGTAATCTTAATTAACTAAGAAAGTGAGTTTAACATTGTAAAAATAGGCATTTTAAAATGAGTGTATAGCTCTTTTAAATAATTTTAAGTATAACAATCTTAGGAAAATTGACTAAAATATACATTTTTTATTAAGTGACAACAATATCTTAACTATATATTATTATATATAAAAATATACCTAAACAGATTTATATAAAACAACTTGTGTGTATAGTATAACAAATGTTATGGCTATCATAAATAATTAGAGGTAGAAATTGTATTATGGAAATGACAATGTACTTAATATATATTAATGTGTAAAATATTTTAGACAGAGGTAGACACGTGTAAAATAGGGCAATTATATATTTAATTTTGTATTAATATATATTATTTTAATCAGACATATAGATTAATTTTTTATTTGTATTAATATATAAACATTTGTATCATGTTAATTTATTTTTTATTTATTTTTTGGTTAATAGTTTTTTGTAAGTATAATGATCTCTTATTTGTTTTTTTTATTTTATTTTTTTTAATATTATCTTATCTTTTATCTAAGATTAATTTATAACTATTGTATTAAAATGATAATTGACCATAACCCCTTTTTGGATGACTAACTTATTGGGAGAGGGGCGTAGTCTTTTTATTTAGTTGTTTTATGTTGGCCTTTGGGCGACGGTATCTCTGTGGGGTCTTGTAAACTAAACAATGGTTAAGTCTCAATGAAGTAACAGTAAACATATATATACATATAACTATTTTACAAATGTTTAAAACTATTTTTATCATATTGAGTCTATCTGAAATATTTGTTAAAGATATGATAAGAAACTATCTTATGACTGTCTTGATTGGTCTATATCTCAAAAGTGATCACTGAATGACATACAGCAAGTTTTTTTTTTTTATTTTGTCTCAATGTGTCTTTTTTTGTTTGTTTGTTTGTTTGTTTGTGTGTGTGTTTGTTTTCAGTGGGGGCCTCATCTTTTTTTAGGATGTCTTGTAGAGTGCTGGTAGGAGAAATTGTTTTGAATAGTGAAGGATCCAACGGATATTATCAACTGAAGATATTGAACCATTAGAGAGTATTGCGTGCAGAAAAGGGTTCTAAAGTAAGAGAGCAAAAAATGCAGAAAGGAATAAGATTTAAAATTTAAAATAGAAGTGAGATAAGATTGGTCTCTATATATTTTATCTATTTTTTGTCTCACTTTAGGTGGCTTTTTTGACGTGAGACAGAGTTTTTTTAAAGTTTTATTTATCAATATGTTTGGGTTTAGAGAGGGAGAAAGCCACTTGCTCCACCTCCAAAGCCAGCCTGTTTTGTTACCAAACCAGGACCCTCTCTCTATATATATATATATACATATACATACATAATCATTAGATATAGATGTACAGTTGTGAGAATAGAGAAATTACCCTTGGTGCCTGTCAGCGTCAGGTGTCCTTGTAATCCCCTGTAGTCCTTTTAACGTTTCCAAAGTCTGAGCATTCAGCATCTTTTTAGCTTTGTGAAGAGGGTTGTATCCATTCTTCTGTAAAAACAAAATTTATATCTTTCTATAGTCTTTAATATAGTTAAAAATTTAATAATTATAAATATAATTCTTTTTAGTTCAAAAATATATTAAATATAAAACTTTAAACTCACAATAATAAAATAAATAATAAAATATTCTCTTTAATTTTAAAATACAAATAAACTAAATATTATAACTATAATTCTTACTTAAAACTGTTCTATTATATATGACTTTACTATATAAAAATTAAAACCTTCCTTTTTAATTAAACAAAAAAATATAATAAAATGTTCTCTATACATTATAAATAAATAACTATTTAAACCCATACAAAACACCATAAAAATAAAGAAAAAATCAAAAACAGCCAAACAAATGAAAAAAATAAAATTACTCACTCTACATCAGACCCCCAAGAGGAGCAGACATATAAAAAATACCGGCCAGCCACGGGCTGAGCCACGTGACAAAAAGATTAATAAAAATAAATTAATTTTAAAAAAAGCTAACTAATAATAGACATAAGACATAAGCCAAACAGTATTAAAATATATAAACATATAATTCATTTTTTTTAAAAGACAAAAGCCACAAACACACAAACCAAATTCCAAACCACAGCCGCCACACAGGCCAAGTTACAAACTCCAAGTTACAAACTTCCTAAAACCAAAACAAACAAACAAAAAACTTACTACAACAGAACTGGGGAGATTTTGAGAGATAGTGTGTGTGGAAATCTAGTGCAGTGGAAACTTCCTAGAACCTATGAAAATGATACTAAAGAGGACTCCTAGTAATGAAATATACAGTGGTCTCAGTTGGTCATCACTCATAACCAGTGGACAGATCAGATTGTATTAAATTAAGTTGTTGGCTAAGGAGGTCCCATAAAAATCCCCAAACAAACACAGGCTGTTGCTGAAGAAAATGATTGCTCTCTGCAAATTGACATAAAAACCCTGTTGCTGAAGACAACATCCACATAACTCAATGAAGATGGAGAAGTCAAGCTGGTGCCTACATGCAGCACCGGCACTCTACTCTCCCCTACATTCTAATGTAGGGTGTGGGAAGGTACATTACAGGTTACAGAAAAAGAAATATGAATGACATCCCAGCCACAAAACATTTGACCTAAAATCTGTCCTGCCTGAAAAATATGCTAGGGCAATGGCGGCACAGAATTTATGAAAATGGACAACCAATAATTGATTCCACCTAAATCCCACTCCAGGAGAAGAAACCTACACCCAGAGATTACATAACACAGAGACCTATGGTAACAATAGAATTATTAATCTATTATAGCATTTAAAAAGTATCAATAAAATGACTCTTAATATTATTCTGTTATCCTCATATATCTCATCATCAGAGAAACTTTCCTAAGCAGTGGTTGATAACAGATGAAGAATCACACAGCTAGACTTTACATGGAGAGTCTACATTGGAAATCTCCATTAAGTAATTAGAACAAATAATTCTGAGTGATATCACTGAGACACAGAATGACAAACAGGGTATATACTCATTTATACACTGATATTAGTTGTAAATTATAACTTTGCTATAATTCAGGGACCCAGCAACTCTAGCTAACAAGGAGGGCTCATGGGGAGATGCTTGAACCTCTCTGAAAAGGTGAGTAAGCTTCCTAGGTAAACTGGGTCAGGTAGGAATGGGAACATGAGGACTCAGTTTTGGTAGTACACTGCAGGGGAGATTACTGAAAGAAATGACTGGAAATGGGGAGTCATTTCAGGTTCATGTGAAACCAGGTAGAAGAGAAACTCCCAGGAAACCACTAATGATTTCAGCTAATACTCCTAGAAATAGTGAATATCTAGCCTAGACTAGCTATCCTCTGTCCAGGTAAGACTTAAGTAGAGGGATTGTGGCACTAATCCTGCCTCATAACTTTTGATTTCTAGTCTGTACTACCTATGAAATGTATTGGTGTAAGAGTAGCACAGAAAATGTGGGAATGGCCAACTAATGACCAGTCTAGCCTGAGACCAATGCCACAAGATTGAGCCCACCCCTGACACTGCCTGCAGTCCCAAGACCCAAAGGCTTGATGACTCAGAGACCTACGATAGAACCAAATACATTTGGAAAAAAAAGTCAACATAATGGTAACAAATGATATTCTGCTATACTCATAGATTGGTGTGTATCCCAATTGTCTTCAGAGAGGCTTCATCCAGTAACTTTTCAAATAGTTCAGAGACCCACAGACAAATATTGGAGTAAGCTCAGAAAATCCTTCTGAAGAGAGAGAGGAAGGATTATATGATACAGAGGGTTGAAAGCTATCACAAGAAAACCCACAGAATTAACTAGTCTGGGTACATAGGAGCTTACAGAGTCTGAACCAACAACAAGGGAGCCAGCATGAGAATAACCTAGACGTTCTACATATGAGTGACAGTTGTAAAGCTTGGTCTATTTGTGGGAATCCCAACAGTGGGCTGTCCTTAATGCTTTGGCTGGTTTTGGAAAACTTTACCTCACAGTAGGTTGCCTTGCTTAACTTTAATACAAAGGGAGATGCTTAGTCTCCCTACAAATCAATATGCCATGTTCCATAAATATTTATGTGAGGCTTACCCCTTTATGTACAGAAACAGAAGACAAAAGGTTGAGAGCATGGGGTTAGAGGGTGGGTAGAGGAAGTTAATGTGAAGAGAAGAGAAGGGGAAATTGTGGTTGGGATGTAAAATAAACAAATTCAATTAATAAATAATAATGATGATAATGATAATAAAAGATTGTAAGAGCCAGTTAGAATGAGAAACACCAGGAGAATGAGGTCCTCTGACTATTCCAAGTAAAGTGCATGTGAGCTCCTATAGATTGAAGCAGGACCTACATGAGTCTTCAGGTACTCTGCATATATATTATAGCTATTAGCTTAAGCTTAGTATCCTTATAAGACTCCTGACTGTGAGAACAAGTTGGTCTCTGACATTTGTGCCTGCTCTTGAGACACTTTTACTTCTGTTTGTTTGCCATGTCCAACTTCATGTTATTATATTTTATTTCGTCATATTTGGTTGTTATTTTTTAGAAGCCTGTTATTTTCTAATGAGAGGCAAAAAGGAGTGAGTCTGGAGGAGATGGGAAGAGATGTTGGACCGAAGTGATTGGAGTAGAGAGAAGGAAAACTATAATCAGGATACATTGTGTGAGAAGGAAGTCTATTTTCAATAGAAGAAAAAAGGTATTATGAAAATAGATTACCTTTTAAATGAAGGAAGAAAGGAAGGCCAGTATTGAGAAGACATTACATGGGCTAATGTTATATTAATAAGGAATGAATTATCATTTAATGCATGTTTGTCAGACTTATAAAATTGTATGTGCAGTTTAGGCTGTATTGTATTATTTCTGGGTTATAACAATGCACAGGCATATAGTACTGCAAAATCCGTGTGGATAAATGGATTTAATGTTTCTTCCACATCTACCACTGCTCCCAGTCTTCCCTCAACCTTCCCCTACCCCATACAAGAAGGGCAAGGAATCCCAACGTAAGTCAGTTTGGTCTGGCATATTCAGTTGAGATAGGTCCAAGTCCCCCCACCCCTCCCGTCTCAAGACTGAGTAAGTTGTTCCTCTGTAGGAAATGGGCTCCTAGATGTCAATTCCTTATTGTGGTAAAAACCTGCCATGAGATATGTTTTAAATGGGGTTTATTTTGTGAAAATAATTTATAAAACAGAGACGGTTTTAAGAGAAAATGAAAGGATAAGGTTGTAGTGCGCCGGAGTGTTTTTAAGGAAAACTTTTTATCTCTATACTGTATATTTGAACTCTTGTGTCGCTGGCACGAACTGCGCACTTGGTCGGGAACTCTTGCGAGAGAATGTCGGCTTTTTGTCTTGGTCCTCTCCCTGGAAGGTTTATTTTTGGAATCATTTTTAGTTAACTATGCCCCACTGGTCTCTAGTCTTTTGATGTGATTGTTTATATATATAGTTTTTGATTTCCCACTACAATTCCTGCACCAGGAATATACTCTGGTCATACTGCTAAAAGCTCCATAAACTGCCCGTGCCATTTGACCGAATTCCTTTCCTTAAAGTTTCCTCAGCAATTATTTCAGAGTCAGTGAGCTCTCAATAGCTTGGATCAGCCATCTCTGTGGGACTCCTCCTCGTGATCCTGATTCTTTTGCTCATATACTTTCTTTCTCCCCTTCCTTACTTCAGCTGGACCAGGAGCTCAACCTGGTGCTTAGCTATGGGTCTCTGCTTCTGCCACCATCCATTGTTGGATGAAGGTTTATTTACAATTAGGTTGGTCATTCATTTGACTATAGGGGAAGTCCTGTTTAGACACACTCTCAATTGCTTGGATGCCTTGTGGGTTCTTGGATGTTTCCTTGGCACCAGGTTTTTTTCTAAACCCACAATGGCTTTCTCTGTCAAGATATCTATTTCTTTATTCTCACTCTCTGTTGCTCCTCCAACTCAACCATCTCCTTCTCTAATGATTTTTTCCCACTTCCCTTGCTCACTCCCTCTTATTATCCCAATTTACTTACGTGATCTTCTCTCTTTCCCCTTTCCAAGGAGATCCAAGAATGTCCCTCTTAAGTTCCTTCTGTTACTTAGCTGGTCAGGAGTTGTGGTTTGCAGCCTGCTTACTCTTTACTTTATGTCTAAAATCCACATATGAGTGAGTACATGTCTATCTTTCTGGGTCTGTGATACTTCACTCAGTATGATAATCTCCAGATCCATTCATTTTCCTTCAAAATTCAGGATGTCATTTTTTTTTATTGCTGAGTATTACTCCATTGTGTAAATATACTATAATTTTTTTAATTCATTCTTCAATTGAGGAGCATCTAGGTTGTTTCTAGGTTCCTGATATTACAAATAATGCTGCTATGAACATAGCTGAGTTGATGCTTTTGGGGTAAGAATGTACATCCTTTGGGATGTATAAGACTAATAATGGTATTGATGAATCATTGGGTAGATGGATTCCCACTTTGGAAATCAGTAAGAACATTCCTCAGAAATTTGGGAAGCACATTCTTACCCCAAGGATATTAGCTGAACTATGTTTATAGTAGCATTATTCATTATTGCCTGAAAAAAACTATAAAGTTTTAAAAATAAGGTCTAGTCTGCTTGTCAACAGTATTAAAATACCAAGACAATCCTGTTTCAAGTAGTAAAGTGAAATTTACTGCGTGTAATAGATAGTCACCATTGAGACAAGACTTTTGAAGTAAACTATATCTGAGAGAGTGTATGTTTAACAAAAATGTCATTTAAAATATTTTATTTAACCATAATCAAGTCATTTTGTGATTACTAAATAATTATGGTTTTAGTCAACCAATTTATCATGAGCTATTTGAGCTTAGATTAAAAATATTAGAGTTGTTTTAAATTGATTTTTAAATTTGGAGAATATAATGTAGTTAAAATTACATGTGCTTATAATATACTTGTATATATATTACATAAATATTCCTTCTTGTTATTTCAAATTAATATTCTCTTTTTTATCTGTTATATACATACTGTGGTGGTTTAAATAAGAACAACTCCCATAGGTTCATTCATCTGACTTGGAAATGACACTACTTGAGAGCAATTAGGACTTGTGGCCTTCTCAAAGTACCTGTGGCCTTGGAGGAATTGTGTCACTGAGAGTGGGTTGTAGGGTTTTGAAGCCCATTTCAGTTTGACTGACTCTATTGCCTGCAGATCTGAATGTAGACCTCTTAAGCTACTTGTCCAATATTATGTCTGCCTGCATATGGTCATGCTTCTTCCTATGAATTAAACCTCTGATACCACAAAAAAATTACAATTAAATGCTTTCCTGTAATAAGAGTTGCTATAATCATGATGGTGTGTCACAGCAATAGAACATGACTAAGACAAATGCATATATGCATACATACATCATACATACATACATATTCCTAAATGCATGAATACTGCTGTTTGTCTAATGTTACCTTATATATGTTTTTAGTGCTGATCATTTGGTTTTAGATAACCAAATGGTGTGATCTTCCCTGGAGAAGACCCTTTCTTCCTCTCTTGATATTTCTCTATTGTCTTTACCTCTATGTGTAGAATTGAGTTTTTATGACCTTTGGCCTGTTCACACTAGTCTTGCCTGTTGCTTTTGTACTTGTTCAGCTCATGCTCAAGCAGTAATGTTGGTGAGACTGTGTGTGTAGCTTCTGAAGAAGATATTTACATACTGATTTATTAGTATACATATTATACATTATCTTACCTTTTAACAGTGAAGCTTTCTAAACTATCACTTCAAAGTAAACATTTTCTAAGAGTTATTAATCAGAGATGTCCCAAAGCAGGTGAAAGTAGTGATAGTCATCTTCAAATGTCATCTTCAATGCCTGTAATTGCCAGAATTATTACATTGTTGTTCCTTATCTCAGCAGGCACTTGCACTGAATTCTAAATCTAGGCTTTAAAAATAGTGAATAATTATGTTTCCTTTCTATTTTGTATGTAGTAAATCATTGACTATATGTGGATGACTGGTCATGGTGTGAAATAGTCACATGATATAATAATATAAGATTTACAGCTTTATATGACAAAAATAGCTTTAAACCCTGCTTTCTTATTTTATAACAGCTAGAAATTAGTCTATATATTCTTCCCCAGAGTATTCATGCATGACATCAGTCTTCAAGTTATTAGCACCATATATTATCAGCAATTAAAAGAATTGTTCAAGGGCTGTAGAGAGTGGCAATATGGTATTGTCATTCTAACACACTGGATAAAATCTGACCTTCAGGCTCTTACAAGTTTATGTAGAAAATTACATGGCTGAATTTCCCAAAAATCTCAATCAATGGTTGTTTTATGGATATTTCTTTTTAAATGTCTGTGTTCTATGTTAGCTGATTTTCTTAGATTATATTGAGGTGAGGAACACATTCACCCTTCCAATCATAAATGACCTTAGAAACCAAAATACAACAGAAGAAACTGGATTTTTTGCTTTCTCTCCTTCTCAGACCACCCAGGGAGATGACTTTATCCAATTTCAGTCCTCACTGTGCTTCCTTACAACAACTCACTCTTGAGATTTTTCTTATTTGAACTCTCCCTTCATGGCCAGTGTCAATCACTGACTTTAAATCTATACTCTAAGTGTTCTCTTCTGCTTCATTTGTGGGTAATGTGGCTGTTGTCTAGAGATTTAATCAAATGTGGGTGAAAACATCTTTGGGCATTGCTCAGAATTTAAAAGTACATCCTGCTCCTCCAAAGGAATTGGGTTCCTAATACTGACCTTGAGCAACTCAGAACTACCTGCAACTCCAGCTTCAGAGAATCCAATGCCCTCGTTTCGTATTTGCAGACAACATTATGCAAGTGGTTTATATACATACAAACTCAAACACACACATAAATAAAACACATCTTTGGGAGACGAGAGATGGTGCAACAGTAAAATCCCTAGTTGTTCTTGAGGAAGACTCAGTGCCCACATAACAGCTCATAACTGTAACTCTAGTTCCAGGCTTACCAAGAGTGGGCCTTCAACAGGAGAACAGAATAACTAGATCAGATATAAAGACTAACTAACTAACTAAATAACTAAATAACTAACTAACTAACTAACTAAATAAATAAATAAATAAATAAATAAATAAAAGAAGGCAGATATTAGAGTCCTTAAATTTTTCATTTTTTCTACCTAAGAAAGCTATTCCCCACCTAAAGCCAAAGTTCCCTTTTCTGCTTCCAGTTTTACTTTAGCTCATCACTTCCAGAACCTCATTTAACTAGAAGATAGCTGATATCAAATTGATTGACATTTGATACTGGAAAAAAATGTGTTCTCTTCCCTAGGGAAGACTATTTTTCTTACTCTCAGCATCCCTTAATAGCTGTTAATTCTTATCTAGGGTTGTGTATCCGTGGGATTCCTTCCTTTCATAGTACCCTGCTTCTTACTGTCATCATTGTTCAGGTTTTGTTTAGAAAGCAATGTTGCTGGGGTTTTATGTATAGCATATCTGATGTAACTAGGAGACATAATCTTCAAGCAAACTTCCTGTTCCTCTTGTTCTCCCAGTCTTGATAGCTGCTCTTCTGTAATGATACAGGTACAAGATTTGTGATGTAGATGTATTGGTTGGGATTGGGCTTTACAACTCTATATTTTGACTAGTTACAATTTTCCATAATGGTCTTCATCTGTTACAAAGCAAAGTTCCCTTGAACAGGGGAGAGGACCTATACTTATCTGTGAGTATAAGTAGAAATATTTAAAATATAATTAAGGATTACACTGGTTCAATAAAGTTGCAGTTGTAGATTTTCCTTCAAAGACCAATGGCTATGTGTCTAATACCAACATGTTTTCTCTCTTATTGAGTAGATATTAAATCCAATTAAACAGTAGTTCTTTACTGCTAGGCTACATATGTCACTTTTTTCACTATAGGGTTATTTTGCCATGTTGCCATTGTTGTGGTTCATATGCATCATCTCTTTGTGGGATTGTTCTTTGCCTCCCCCTTTTAGAAGCTTGCATGATGCCTTCTGGTGCCATGAAAGCTAGCCTTTAGGGAGCAGGCTTTCAAGACACATTTGGCTTGAGTCTTCTGGGTTCAGTGTATAAAGTTCATGCATCTTATCACTTCTCAGCACTTTGGCTGAGATCAAGTGTAGTATCTGTTCTTATCATTTTAATATCTGATACGTCCTCTATCAGAGGATATATATTAAATGGATTTTTGGAATTAGGAGTTGGAATAGGAGCTTGCATTTACCTGATATTGCAGTACCTCCAGGAATGATGCACCACCTCGGGGGACAAATTAAAAAATAAGAAAAAAAAAAGAAAAAAAGTGCATGCATTAACAGTCTATAATGGAACATTATGAAATTTGGGGACATTTCCTGGATAATTCCAACTAACACAAAAGAGGAATTCTCATGCTTGATGTTTGAGCTTCAAATTGCAAGTTCTAAAGAAAAAGAACATTAAACAGTAATACATTTTTGTATCTTTCCTTTAGTGACATCATCTCTAAGTCTTCCATAGTTTACTGAAGAGAAAACTGAATTATCATTTCATCTTTGATCATCTTCCAGGCAACACAGCAGCTCTGTGATGAAATAAAAGGTTCTGGTATGGTGGAAGTTAAGTATCCGAACAAAAGGTTTTCAAAAATATCCACATTTCAGAAAGAACAATGATTTCCATGTGCATGTAGCACACACACACACACATACACACATTCTCTCTCTCTCTCTCTCTCTCTCTCTCTCTCTCTCTCTCTCTCTCTCTCTCTCTCTCTCTCTGTCTGTCTCTCTCTCTCTGTGATGAAGTAAAGGTTCTGGTGTGGTGGAAGTTAAGTATTCCAACAAAGGTTTTTCAAAAAATATCCATATTTCAGAAAGAACAGTGATTTCCATGTGCATGCTCCACACTCACACTCATACACACTCATTCACACACACACACACACACACATACACACTACAATATCAGTTTTATCTTTGAAGATCATTGTCATCCATGCTGTGAAATATAATACATAAACTACTAACAAGAAAAACTATTCTTCCTATCGTTTTATGTCAAATGAACATTTATTTTTAAAAAATCTACTATATAAATAAAGATTGAGAGTGTTGAAACCAAGGTGCTAGGTATTACTGTACAGTGTTCTTGTTTTTGGTTTTCTTAAGATGTGTGAAGTTTGTTTCAAAGTTTTGTCTAGCTTTTCTTCAATACTAGTTTTAATTATGATATGTGAATTTTTTATGAAGTTACATGAATTGTTAACATACTTTACAAGATGCCGTGCATGTACTTTCAAATGATGAACTGAAATGTCAGAATTTTATATCGGCATTAGTGCATAGAACACTTGGATAAATATCTTGCTTTATCTCTTGGCAGTAGCAATCTCACCTAAATCTTTGTCTTCTGAAGCCTCACAGTAAAAATTAGAAATATGTTTACAGAAATCATTCTGAGCCAAGGTTTCTAAAAGCAAGAATAGTTAGTCAGAATATAATATATATTTGTCAGAATAAGCTAAAAATTTAAATTTAATACTTTGACCTTGTCAGGTAATTGGATATAAACTACAAGAACATATTTTTAAAAATAAATTACACTATTTTCCCAGAGATGTAAAACCTTATATTTTAAAAATTCTAACATCCATGGAGAATCAGCTAGATGACTTTCAAAAGTCATTTCATTTTATTTAGAAAGCAGAAATTCTTTACCACTATTAAAATGTTGGTTTATCAAAGCCTAAGCTGTCCTTTATCTCACTTAACATCACCCTCTTCTGTATAGGCATTAACAGCACAATATAGTTGAATTAACTAAAATGTATTGTCCTAAATAAAAGTGACAGTTACTTCACAGAGTCACCTTGAGAATTAAAAACTATGGGTCACTTTATTCTTTTTTCTTTTATGTAGAACATGGAGCTTCTGTATACCCTATGAGGCATCACTTAGGAAAAAGACATTATGAAAGAAGTCAATTATAATTATCATAGAACTTAATGGGGATCAGAACAACATACTTCCTACAGTATATCTGAAATTCAGGCCTCACTTATCTCTGTCTTTTTAAAAATATCTTAATCTTGGTTTGTTTAAGCAGTATAAGTTGTTTGAGGATTTTATATCTCCTCTTCCAATGAATGAATTATAAAAACACTATAGTGTCTGAAGTATATAGGCATTCTTCAAGCTCTGTAGGATCCAATGTTCAACAATTCCTCTCCCTTTTTAAGAATAAGGATCTTAATATCTTTTATGAGAAGGCATTTGTATCACCATATTTTTTATAAAATTAATTATAGAACTCCACTTTTAACTTTTGAAGTTTTATAGGTTTGCTTTCTATGGGGATCACATAAGATATGTAAAGAGATTTCTTAGGCAAACAAAAAAGGGGTGAGCTGAGTAATCACTGAAGCAGTGTGGATAAAAATAGCTTCATTGTTGGGGAAAGAAAAATACACTTAAAGGGATTTTTGTTTTTAATATTTACATATATCTTCTTTCAGTTTACTTCATAAATACCTGAAATCTGAGGCTGAAACTATGTAAAGATAATAAACTACTTAGTAAATTATGAAATTTTCAGGTTTATGATTCTAGTATGTTAGGTGTTTACACAAATCTATTGTATGTTGGTTAATTCTTCCATTCATCTTTGAATCTATGGCAAAACGTCTCTGTACAACCATTGTATCTCACACAGACACTTATGGGTTAAATTTAGCATCTCCAGTAACAGCTTCATAAACTGTTCAACTCCTCCAAGTATCTTTATTAACCTGTAACTGAGTTACTTTAGTTAAAACAAAGAATAATATGTAGGGGAACATAAAGAGAGAACATCCTTTGCCCAGATGTGTATTGCAACATCTTATTTCAATATAAATTGTGGTCTGAGACTTAAACACACTCACTGATCAACCAAAATAGATATACAAAGAAAGGCCTTCATGTAAGTTATAATCCTGTCATTTCTACAGAAGCAGGAAAACCTAGAATAATATAAAATGAACACATTCATTTCACAGGATGTGCATTATTTCACAACTCACCATTTCTTTTTTATTTTCTTACTTTTCTTTATTTCATGATTATTCTATAAAAGAGTGAAGTCAGCATTAAAATTAATGACATTGCAACCAGCAAAATGTTAGTAACAAGCCTACAACAGAAATAAAACCAAATGTTCTTGAGCAGATAGGAGTGAAAATAGCATCTTTAAAGATGACCTATGTGGGAAAAAAAGAAAAAGCTGGAACTTGCAAGATAGACTACCCAAGATGTCATTAGCATTATATTAATTTGGAAAGCCTCTGTGCTGATGTAGGGCGGAAAGATCTACTCAATGGACTAACTTGTGGCTATGTTAAAATAGTTCTCATTATGTTCAGAACTCAAAACATCTCAACAGATGAATAGATTATGTATTTAGTTTCTTATCAACATTAACAATCTTTGAAATTTTAATTTATGTATACTGGAGCTTCTCTGTATTTTGGCAATATATTGGGGGTGAGTATTATATTTGAATGTAACTTATCTTTCATGAAAAGACATGTGAACAGACCAGCAAATATTCATTTTATAGTAGGATTTTGTGACTCCTCCAAGACCCCTCCCCAGAAGGATGCTAACAATAAAATACTGAAAATTAAGAAATATGGTTGAAATATGTATAAAAAAGATGGCCTATGTGCATAGACTGTGATGTGCTGTTTGGGTTATTCCTGTCTTTTACACTGACTACTGAAAGCTTACAGACAGACTGGGCCTCAGGTTATAACTTCCACTTCAAATACAGAGTTGTTGTGTTTTGTCTGAAAGTTTTGTCTTTCAGCCTTTGCATTTTATTTTTCACATATTTTTAATTTTAAAGTGACTCTGTTATTATTAGTTTTATCATAAATGCCTTGGAGACAAACTGGACATCTAATAAATAGAGATAGAATGGGTTTAAACACATAACTTATTGTTGAATAAATGTGTTATCCCCAGCTTCACTCAAGCCAGTCATGAGACTAATAAAGAAAAATAGACAATCAGCACTTTTTAAAATACAGCGTCCAAGCAACATATACCTGTTATATTCCATCTCTTCCATGCAGATCACTTTCTCTTTCTCCAACACTAGCAAATTCTTGACTGTGAGGTAATAATCTTATGAAATTATTGGTTTTCTCCTTGAAGTCATATCCTTATAGTCCACATGTTCTTATAAATTCTACAATTCTCAGTAAAGGTTAGAGGTTTTCAAATTAAGTCCCTGTGCCACAATAACAAGAAATCTAAATGCAGCTATAGAATTTACACCTTTCCTCATTTTGAAACTTGTACACTAAACTTTAAAATCACTACAGCCTTATTACAGGTCATGCATGTCCATGGCTCAGGAAAAGGAAACTGGTGGGAAGCAGACTATTCTTCCCTTTACACATTCTAACCAAGGGACAAAACTAAGGAAAAGATTCAAGAGTTTCACCCAGACAGAAGTCAATTACTTTCCTAGGAAGATTAATTGTATCTTATGAACTCTTTATAAAATATTTATTCAGTATGACTAATTGCTTTTGAAAATTACTCTATGAAAAGCAATTGCTGATTCGGGATGCAAACAGAGTGCAGGCAGTTGCTTCCATTTTGTCCATTTCTTTGGCTTACAGGTAAGTGGTGATTTGCTTATATAACAAAGTTAATGTAATTTACATAAAATATGTTTTCCCCTTGGGACATTATACATTTCTGTAAAGAAATATCAAAGAAATTTAAATGTGTGCTCAATTAAATACAGTGGCCCAGATTCTGGGGCTGAGCTGAATTTCTCAAATAATACTTCTGATACTTCCATCTTCCCATGACTTTCTCACTCTATGTGTGCAGAAGCTATGGGAAACTTCATTACAGAGGATTTTAGCAGCCCACTTAGCTCCCAAATGCCCATCAGCCAGACAATGGTTTCCGATTTAGAAGAGCTGACTTGATATGACTTATGTCCATTTGGAATATTCAAACAGACTCTATTCCAGTTCCCCCTGAGAAAAATCTCATAGTGATAATAATTAGTAATCTAATAAGAATATCATATAGCAAATATTATCTGAGTACCATAAGCTGAAGCCCATTTTACAAACCACAACATCTTTCAACAACTATACTGGAACTTCAAGTCATGGTCACTATTTTTAAGTAGTGTATTTGGTTTCTTTTTTTTTTTTTCTATCTTAAGCAGCCAATGCAGCTTCCTCATTATTCTTGGTACTACTATTTAATGGCAGCATCAAAAATGGAAGCACAGGAGGGGAAAAATGTTCCTGCTGTGTCTGTCTTGGTTCCATTGCCTCACAGGTTGATTCGTATGGAAATACAAACAGTAGGAATAATATTTCAGTGAGAGAAAGATGCAGAAAAATCTTTATTGATGAGTAGAGTGCTAGGTCATTGCATTCACATCCACTTCATTTCAAATGAAATCTGCAATTTAAATGGCACACCCTATAAATTCTGCCATACAGATGCTATGTAGGCAGATTCTGGCTATATCATTGGGTGGGGCAAACAGTTGAATTCCTGGGTTGTTTTCCATCCACAGAGATAGTATCATGGAGTTTTATTTAATTGTCTCACATAATATCAACTGCCTGAAGGTAACACTTCCACATGTTATGATAAATTATGGAGGATACCATATGTGGTTAGACTAGCAGTGCCATAATGAGCAGATATAGGGAGTAGGTATATTAATACCATTGTATCTGCCATTTTTGGGAGAAAATTATCAGTGTAAGCAATGTTTCCTGATGCAAACCTTTTTATGTCTCAGGATTCTATGAAGCAGATGGATACCATCTCTTACTGTGTTTTGCCTTCAACGTTGTAATGTGTAAGAAAGTTTACGGTTGTGAAATTTAGCTCTGAAATTTTCTAATAATCAGCTGAAACACAACTATGGTCCTTAAAGAATGCTATTCCAGAGATAGTTATAGTACATAAGCCATTTGGATGCCTAAAGCAAAAGAGAAAGTGGTTAGTGCTGCTTTATATGAACTATAAACAGGTCCTGCCTCATCTTTGCTACATCTCACATTGCTTAGCATAGCTACCTGCTTGAATTGTAAATATCTTGTCATTCTTATGAAAACCCTCTTAGCAGAACAGTAAATCATGCTAGAGTTGAATTTGTCACATTTCCACCTCAGTGTGTCATTTTGAATATTTGTCATCAGTACAGATAATTTCTCTTATGGGCACCACATTTAGTAAATTTGTGCAGCTAATGATGTTCCCAAACTTAAAACAAATTATTTTTCTACTAAATGAGGGTTAAAAACAAACCATTTTAATGCATTCACTAGTTTCTCATTATGATACAAAATTTCCATTTTCCAAACCACAAGTATGCCTCCTAAAGTCCCATTTTTTTCATTTGCAGTGTCTGAAAGCTGAACATAAGAACCAAGAAGCAATAAAACAAAAGTGGTTTCAGGACCAATGGATGTCACTTGGAGTTTATTATTTCCCTAGAGGCTTACCTTATATTTTTCTTGTCAAAATGCATGCAGACATAGGCAAGCTTAATTGTCCTACCAAGCCCCCTGATATGAAATTTAGCATATCACAGCCTCTGTGGCTATGTAAGATAATCAGCCATGATGACAGTGGCATTTCAGATGCAAATAACTGAGTGGAAATTAATAGATTACATCAAATTTAGTTAGAAAAAAGGAGATCAATTTGATTTAATGTTGAATTGACTAATTAGATAAGTAATACTACAATGTGAATTATCTAACATGTTTTCATTGTACTTAACTAATATTCTTTGATACATGAAACTAGAGGTTTTCTAGTTTTTCAGAAAACAAACAAGTATTTGCTGAGAAATTATAATTTGTATTATAGGTTACACTCAGTTGTACTTACAAAATATAATGAGATCCCAGTATCTCAGGGCAATGACATGATGGGTTTTGATGGACATCAATTCTTAAGGATGTAAAAAATAATAAACTAAATAAAAATAAACATATTGAGAAATTGTGGCAGAGTTTAAATTTTCTGTAATAAGGGATATTTTTAATGCCTCTACTTTCTGACACTATAGGCATTGGCAGCCTTTAGCACTCAGAACTTCAAATGTGGCTAGTATAGTTAAGTAATTGAAGTTTTAGTTTACTTTATTTTTACTTGTATTGTTTATATACAAATAGTCACCGACACAGTAGGCAGCTAAGTACGTCAGGAATACCCAAGAGAATTTTCATGGAGGGAAATATGAGGAGAACATTCTAGTGGAAAAACTAAATATACTAAATGAAAGAGAGAATAAATAGACATGGCCATCTTGGACAGATCAAATGCAGCCTGAAAGGAGACATCCAAAAGATGAAGAAATGAATCAAATCAGGGAAGGATTAATTTTCAAATACAACGTGCACATTTAGTGTTCAGTCTGATTGTCAATTTCCAAATAACAGTTTAAACAATCTCATTAAGCTCCCAGGATATGATTACTTATTTTTGAATAGGATTTGTGCGCTTCTTTATATTTTCAGTGCAGGCTAACAACCCAGGGCCTCACACACTAGCAAGTATTCTATCTACCACTTAGATACATTCCCAGCCTCACCAAAAGTCTGCTTTAACCTGAGACAGCTAATAAGACCTATGCAATTGGCTTCAATCATGCTTTCATGAAATTACATTTCATGAGCATATGAGTGCAGACATGAGTAACTAATTGCTACTGAACAAATACTGAGAAAAATGAGCTCCTTTGGGAGGATTTAGGAGACAGGTTAACTATATCCATTTTCAACTGAATTATAAAATTTCAGCAAACTACTACAAGAGTAATTGTTTTCAATGTAGTCTCATGACAATAATTATGAGATTTTTAGGTAATTTGTTCAACAGATACTTTAATACTAAATAATTAATTGGTATTTGATGAAATATTATGTTATCTCAATTTGCCATAAATTGCTCTATTCACAAGGCATCAATGACTAAAGAGAATGCTGTAAAGATTTATAAAATCAACAACAAAAATGTTTAGATTAACTGAATATGTAGATGTCCAAGTTTATTGCTAGGAAACCTGATCTCATTCAATTCAGATTAACTGACAACAAAATTACCTCCTCACCCATTATCAGATCCTTGGGCCCTTAGTGCTACAGACATTGTTCCTTTTGTGTGTGTCTTTGATTGCAGGCCTAATCTACTTTGGACTCCACAGAGCTCATCTTCTAAAGAAAAAAAAAAAAAAACAAAGTAAAGAGACACTCCTCCACATAATTTAGCAACAAAAATCATATTGTTCCTGAATTATTATTTTATAAATCATTAATTATATACCAGGTATGGCTGTCAAAATTGAGGATGCAACACAAAAGTACATAAAAGAAAAGAAAGGCACATGCTTTTCTATGGATTCTAATTTATCAGATGAGAAAGAAACATGGTAAGTCAGTAAACAAGTATAAGGTAATTTAAAAATGATAAAGAAGGTACGAAATATATGTATATGCAGAACTTATATTAAAATGGATTACTCGGGTAAATTTTGCTCATGGCCATGGGGCTATATTGTCTAAAAGAAAAAGAATTGATCAAAGGAAATGGATCTACATACTCTGACCAGCAATATGTAGTCATGCTAAAGAATTAAAGAGCACAGGGAGCTAGAATAGAGTGAGCATGATAGGATAAAATAATGAATTCAAAAAGCCCACAGGAGTGTTCAACATCTTTAACCATCAGAGAAATGCAAATCAAAACAAATTTGAGATACCACCTTACACCTGTCACAATAGCTAAAATTCAAAACACAGAATACAGCCTATGCTGGAGAAGATGTGGAGCAAGGGAAACAATCCTGCATTGTTGGTGGCAGTGTAAACTTGTTCAGCCAATCTTGAATGCAGTATGGTGGTTTCTCAGAAAACTGGATATCAATCTCACCAAGGACCCAGCAATACCATGTTTAGGCATATACCCTAAAGATGCACATTCACACCCCAAAAACATTAGGTCAACTATGTTCATAGCAGTATTATTCATAATAGCAAGAACTTGGAAACAATCTAGATGTTTCTCAGCTGAAGAATGGATTAACAAACTGTGGTACATCTACACAATGGAGTACTAGTCAGCAGCAGTAAGAAAAAAATGATATTCTAAAATTCATAGGCAAATAGATGAATTTGGTGAATATCCTCCTGAGCAACGTATCACAAACCCAGAAAGAGAAGCAGGGGATGTACTCACTCATTAGTGCACTTTAAAAAAACAAAAAGATGTCACTGCATACAAGAGCTCAAGACTAAAACATAGTTAAATAACACAGTGCTTCATTTCTGCAATGATAGCCTCTGGCAGGGGTGTGGTTGAAGAAGGTCTCTTTTTGTTTAAGGGTTTGGCCACAGGGTATTTAATTTTGCTCAAGTAGATAAATAAGCAGCATGAATGGGGAGATCATAAGAGTAGGTATGAAACTGAAAAGACTGATAACTGATTTTGATGAGGTGTAGGATATAAAATCACCAAATAATAGAAAGAGGAAAAAAAGATGTAATAAAATAAAAGCCCACAGCTATGGGAGATCAGTCAGGAACACTTTAATAATAGAGGTTAGGTTTTACTTCAAATAAAAAGAAATAATTGTGGCTTTATACCAGAAGAATAGCAAGATCAACTTATAAATTACTCAGAAAATCTGGGCTACTTTGTTTTAAATTGACAGAAAATGACAATTGATACAAAAAAAATCTGAGAAAGTGAGAAAGCTACTGCCATAATCCAGATAGAATAATGATGTGGAAAGAATGATGACAAGTGTGGGAAACCCTTCCCTGGATATATCTATGTTGAGTCTTTACACCTCTTTTAAATATAGACCAATTATAATTCATTCACAGGTTGGATTAAGGGTCTGAAATTCTATAAACATAAGTAACAATTTTGGATAGAAAAACTTGCTAAGTAGGGTTATCATGAACTTCTTGGACAACCATTATTTGCTGAGGGGGGATCAAAGACTATTAGAGGTGATGCTGTAATATAAAAGGAAGAGAAGGAGTTTACTTCTTAATTGTGATTCTAGATAAAATTTGCTATGCCATATGCTTTTAAACTTATATATATATATATATACATAATATAATTTATATTATATTATTCTACAGACTGATGAGCATCCAAGAGAAAAATAGATCAAGGGCAAAATTTGTGAGAGAGGAAAATGTAAGACATGTTTTGAGGTGTATCAAAGAAGTCTTTGTTGGCTAGAGAGATAGTATAACTGTCAGTAAGGTTATAGGAGACACCTGTAGAAGGCCAGAATAAAATGACACAGCCTTAGAAAATATCAAGTGGCACAATTTCAACATTTTTAGTGAATGCTCCTCTACTTTTAATACATGAAAATTGCATATAATTTCTGGGTGGATTGATATGAAAGTATATGTATACAATGAACATTTAGTAGAAAAGGGTAATTGACACACCCCATGATTTCAATTTTTTTTACTTCTTTAGGGTTAAAACATTCAATACCATCCTTATTATCCCTATTGGCTTTTTTTGAAGTATACCACTAATTGTCAGCAATAGCTTCTATACTACATGCTAAAGCATTAGAAGATATTCATCGAAGTTTTATACATCCCTCCTTCTCCTTATCTTTGCTGGGGAACATGAGTGACATCCTTTAGAAAACCATTTAAACAACACAAAGTGAGAATAGATGAACAAGGTGATGGTTGTACAGATAATACATGCCTGTGCAGAAAATGTACAGAGAATGCAAACTCTATAACATTTTCAATAAATAATGAGAAGAACAAGCAAGTCAAAAATGTGTAGGCCAGAAGAATCACATAACTAGTATTATAGGATAAATACTGAATGAGCATCCTTGAATAGAAAGGTCAATTGTTATGTTCTGTGTGTTGTATGAACACCATAAGATGCTAAATTTATACAACTAGATACAACTAGACTTTGAACAAGAATTTATTTATATAACACAGAGATTACAGTAGATATGTATGTGTATGTATTATGTGTGTTTGTGTATATATACATTTATACATATATATACAATTGTAATTTGACTTTTTTGAAGAATTTATAGGAGGATTGTAAGCCCCCATACTATGCTAATTTTGTCAGTCTGGGAAAGCCTAAATATTCCTCACACATTAACATATTTCAAGAAGTATTTGTCTGCAGGGCATTTTTATTTTCATTTTTTAAAATAAATTAATCTATTTTGTGTTATGTGTGTATGTGCTATGTGCACTATGTATAGGTCATAGGAAATCTGTACTAATCATTTTTTTCTCTTCACCATTTGAGTCCTGATGACTGAACTTGGATCTTCTTTGATGATTATAGCTATAAAATATGTTTTAATTTATAAATGTAGTATATATATTATTCAAGATTATGCAAATCTAATATTTATGAGACACAAATCTGTGGGTGAGTTTTAATCTGACTGAATTTTCTTTTAATTAAAAAAATCAAATAAAACTAGATGTAGTTGCACAAATTCAGATTGTCTGAAAATAAGACTCTGAGCCAAATATTGGGGAAAGGCTAAAATATCAGAAAGAGGAAGCATCACAGTCAATTCTCACCCAGCTGT
Source organism: Sigmodon hispidus (assembly GCA_004025045.1). Lineage (NCBI taxonomy): Eukaryota > Metazoa > Chordata > Mammalia > Rodentia > Cricetidae > Sigmodon > Sigmodon hispidus. The sequence goes on from PVIH01004858.1 coordinate 23,522, forward strand.
CTTCCAACTTCCTCAGCCTTGCTACTGGTCACTTCTGCCCATAGTTTCTGCCTCTGCTGGGTTTCTAAGAGGCCTTATATACCATTCTCGCCAGCTCTATCCCATCCAGGTTAGGATTAAAGGTGTGTACTACGCTATTTTATAGCTAGCTTTGAACTCACAGAAACAGAAGAATTTCTATCTCTGGAGTTATGGGATTAAGGGTGTAGGTCATCAATCCTGGCTTTCCCTGTGCTGGAAATAAAGGCATGTGTTGTTGAATCTCAGCTGTTTGTCCTTGTCCTTAAGGATCAAGAAATTCCTGAGCTGTCTAGGATTTGACTATGTGCTGTCTCCCCAATATTCCAGGTTTTATTAAATATGTAATATATCACCACAACTAGGATACAAACCAGCTATCATCCTCTGTTAGGGGAGATAATAAAATTATAAAAACTTTGTAATAAGGATGTGAGTTAAATATGTTCAGGGATTTGGGGAGCAAAGAGAGATGGCTCCCATTCTCCTCCTATAATAAAATGCAGCCAACAATAATTATAAAATTGTATAATATTAGAAAAAACTTTAAAATTAGCTTTAACTGGAAATTAATTATTCAAAGTTCTAGTCAAACTACTCAACATTATCAGTTTTGTTCATTCTATTATTCTAAACTCATGGTTTTTATTTTGAGAGTAATTTGGTTATCATTGTAAAATGTAGCAAGCTTTCTTGTTGGACTACCTTTGGATCACCAGCCATCAAAAACTTATTATTAATTATGAAATATTGGCCTTTAGCTTAGGCTTTTTAATTTATGAAATTATATTATAAAAGTGATGTCCTATTGGAAAAGTAAAACATCATTGTACCGCCTCTTTAATAACAGTAACTTATAACCATCCTGCCTATAGAGTCATCCATTAAAAAATAGAGAACAGAACTATAAATGACATACTAAATATCAGGAGGACCAAGTTTTTATCATGTATTTTTTTCATTTCTGAAAATGTTTCTTTAACATTATATATATATATTTATATGTATATATATGTTCTTTTAATTAATATGGGGACTCCTCCCAGTTCCACTCCCATCCAGAAAACACCTTTTTTCTCTCATTAGAAAATAAGTATTTGGGCTGGAGAGAAGGCTTAGAGGTTTAAAACACCGACTATTCTTTTGGAGGTCCTGGATTTGGTTCCCAGCAGCCACATGATGGCCCACAACCATCTATCTTGATGGTTCTGGCACATGCATAGTGGAGGCAGAATGTTGTATAAATAATAGATAAAATCTTGGAGGAAAAGTATCTAAGGAATAATAATAAAATAAGATAAAATAAAAAGAAACATGTCAAAACATCACAAATAGAAGAAAAAGAGTCAGTAAGATTCCTTTGGAAGAAGTCAAATTTATTTGCAAGTGGCAAATTTGCCAAATTTGGAAAGAGCTTCTGTGTTAGAGATGGGGCTGGAGTCCACTTCCCTCAGCTCTTAATCTTTTCTAGTACAGATCTCTATAGACACCATTCATGTTACCACAGTGTCTGTGAGTGCATATGTGTATTGGTGGCTTGGATTATAGAAAGTGTTGTTTCCTTGGTGTTCTTTATGACCTACCTATGCCTCCCACACTCTTTCTGCCTCCTTTTGCTCAAAGTTCCCTGAAGTCCCATAGGTGTGATTTAATGGAAACATTTCATTTAGGAAAAGGCGTTCCAATGTCTCTCACTCTGTAAATATTGTCTGGTTGTGGGTGTCTGTATTTGTTTCAATCTGATGCAGAAGAAGAATTCTGTGATGATGGCTGAGCATCACATGATTATAACAGAATGTCATGAGAAATAACTTTATTACTATGTTCTTATGACAGAACAGTAGTATGTGGTTTTTCCCTGGATCCTTTGGCTGTCTAATCTCAGGTACCTAAGCAGTTTCTGATAAGGCTTCATCTCATGTAGTGGAATTTATATCAAATCACATCTCTCCAACAAGTATCACAAGAGATCAAAGAGATTGTACATAGATTAACATTCACCTTTCTCGTTTGGTAGCATACAGAATACTTTCCAGCACCATGAATGTTAGCCTATAGGGGTGAAGGCTCTAGGTAGACACTAGCTCAACTTATTCTGGCTCAATGAGTTGCATGGCTGTTTTCTTCAACAATAAGGCCTTAAATCAATTTGTATAAAGCAATCAATGAATTTGGAAGTACTGAGTTGCTTGAAATTCCCATGAGACCCCTCTATCCAACAACTCAATTATATGTATCACATTCCAGTACTAAAATTAGTTCAGCATCCACTCCAGGCAGATCTGTTTTCCTGACCCCAACATCAAGACTGAGTCAAGTGTTCCTCTTTAAGGAATGGAAGTGCCAGTCCAAGGTGTTTCAGATCCCAAGCTATTCAGTGGTTATGGTGTGCAGCTTAGAGATGCTTTGCTTTTTATTTAAAGTCCACTAATGAGTGAGTACATTCCCTGCTTATCTTTCCAGTACTAAAATTAATTTTGTAACAAGTGATGTCCAGTGGAGGTTTATCGCCTCTGTTATTTGGAAACTACATTTAGATTGAATTACTGTGTATATATTTAATGAAGATTCCACTGTAATAGGTTTCCATATAGTTGCTCAAATGCACCTTAGTTTTAAGTGTCCCCTCCCCTCTCCACTTGATCTTATAGTTGTAGATATAACTGTTTTAAAAAAGACAGCAGAAACATCAAAAAAAAAAGAAATAAAAAGGAGAAGAGGAAAAAGAGGAGGATGAAAGATAAGAGAAGAAGGAGAAAGCACTAAATATGAACTGTATTTTGGGATTAAATAGAATGTACTGATTGGAGACTTTAAATCTAAAGTTTTAGAAATTAAAATATCAGAATATAGGTAGCTTAATAATAAGTACTTGCATAGTGTACCAGTCTACATTCCTTAACTGTTGAAATCCAGCCTGGTTTAGTGCTATGAAACAACTGATATCTGCAAACAAGATTGTCCTATGGCAATAAAGCATAAGTGATGCAAAAATACATGATATTGTGCTATTTAAACTTAATTCAACATGACTATCTGTACTGTTTAGTATAAAAGGAAGAAATGGCTTTTAAATAATGGGTCTCATTAGAATGTTCTTCTGTGTTACCAAATGGAATGCTGTGCACAAAAATACATATAATGATTTATTTTATTTTACTTATTTTGACATTATTTTTTATAATCAAAAAGCATCTGAATAAGAGTTTGGTTGTTTTTTCAAGCATAGAATTCATTTGTGAGATCATTGACAGCATTCATTCTAACTCAAATGGACATTACATTTTATGAGTACTACTTGATAGTCTGCCAATGTTTAAATGTGTTTTGTAGTAAAAAAGTAAATCCAGAAAGAGATCCCCAGAGCATGGAGCCTGGTTGTTGGCTTTTGGCTTCACTCTTGTTACACAAAACAGAAGGTAGTAAGTGTTGTTAGAGAATTTTGCTAGCAACAAATGTCTAAATCCCAAAATAAGTCAAGCATATTGTTGTAATTCACTTACCCAATTTACACAGACAAATGAATGAAGATACAAATCTAATAAATTAATTACTGCCAACTCTCATACATAACTGTTTACTGTTTACAGCAATAAAATTTTTAAGTGGAACAAAGAATAGAACTTGTATTTGTGATAATTGAAAGCTAACTAAAAGCTAAAACTAACAATGATTGAATGTTAGAGGTCAAATAAACACATTTTATTATTTTCTAAAAGGGACTTCTCTGGACCTACCCACTTTCAGTCTTTTCACCAGTTAGCAAGGGTTCCAAAAAGAAGCTCTTAATGTATTGTGGTAAAAACCTGCCGTGAGATATGTTTTAAATGTGGTTTATTTTTTGAAAATCGCTTACAAAACAGAGCCGGTTTTAAGAGAAGATGACAGGATAAGGTTGCAGCACGCCGGAGCCTTTTTAAGGGAGATTTCTCATCCCCACACGTCCGAACTCCTGCGCAGCTGGGCCGAACTGTTTACCCGGTCGGGAACTCTCGCGAGAGAATGACGGCTTCCTGTTTTGGTCCTCTCTCTCTCTCTCTCTCTCTCTCTCTCTCTCTCTCTCTCTCTCTCTCTCTCAGGTCCACTTTTGGAATCTTTTTTAGTTAACCATGCCCCGCTCGTCTCCAGTCCTATGACGCGATCGTTTACATATATAGTTCTTGTTTTCCCGCTACATCTCCCCGTTTTGTCTAAATAGGAAGGTTTTAAATTAGGTATAAAATTATATATTATAGGGATTATTATAAGACGGTGTCTGGGAAAGAGAAAGGTATTAACATAAGTGAGGTTAAACTATTGTTAACAAACAATAACTATAAAGTATAATTTAATATTTAAAATGTTGATATGAGAAAATGTATAGGGATTGTTTTAAGGTTGTTTATCTTAAACAATAGAGTTTTAATATTTGAGTGTCTTTGTTGAAATGTGAAGTAATAACAACCTTAATTATCTAATTTTTAACACCATTAAAACCTGAGAAGGAAAATATATATTTAAAGTTGGAAGCATGAAGTAACTTTTAGAATTTAGGAGAAGATAACGTCAGTTAACTATTTGGACAGTTATTTATTATTTTTTTGTATAATGGGAGCATTTATCTTTGTGGCTATTGGCCTAGGATATTTGACAAGTTTTTATAGAAGCAGGGTATTTTTTGGGACTCCATAACATGACAAGTCTAAGCATAATAGGAATAGAAGAAGGAGAAGAATACCATCTCAAAGGCAGAGAAACTATATACAACAAAATCATTGGAAAAAACTTCCAATCTGAAGACTTAAATGTGTATAAAGATACAAGAAGCTCAAAGAACACCAAATAGACTAGACCCTACCACCCAAAATCCACTTACTACAAAGTAATCAAGCCTCTAAAAATACACAATAAGATCAAAAAACACAGATGACGGCCTGTGCTGGAGAGAATGTGGAGCAAGAACAACACTCCTCCATTGTTGGTGGGAGTGTAAACTTGTTCAGCCACTTTGGAAAGCAGTATGGCAGTTCCTCAAAAAACTGGGAATTAATCTCCCCAATTATCCAGCAATATCACTGGTGGGCATATATCCATAAAGATGTACATTCTTAACCCAAAGGCATTAGCCCATCTATGTTCTTAGCAGCATTATTTCTAATAGCAAGAATCTATTATCTTCCAAAATTGTACCATTAGCTAGAGCCCAATCATCCCAAACATGAGCCTAGAGGAAACATTTTATATAAGACAGGGATTCAGTCAGTTTTTATACTTATCTATAATATGATGATTTCACATATTTTTCATTAAAATTCGCCTAGATATTATAGTATTACCATTTACATCATGGATACACATATAAACATTTTCTTTTATAATGTAATATAGTTTATTTGTATTACCTTTTTTCACTTAATCTTGATAGAGATGTTAGTTATTGTACCTTTTATTCTAGAACTTTATTTTGCCATTTCTATTTTGTATTTTATTCTATTTAATTAATTTCTGCCTTTAATTGTTTTTTCCTGTTCACAATCTTTGAAGTGAAATAATTAATCCATTAATTTTCAGGTTTCAGTCATCACTAACACATTTTTTTTGGCTTGGCTATACCTTTAAGTTCTGTCTTAAATGTATTCTATATATTTCAATATATATTTTTATTAACACACTAGTATAAATGCTGTAATCTGACCAATTAATAATACTTAGAGACTTTACACAATAAAATCATCATAAAAATATACCTAAAAATAAAAAAGCCTGCAAAGAAAAAAGATCAAGTAATATCCTTAGACTCTGTAAAAGCCTTTGACACAATCCAACACTCCTTTAAGATAAAAGTCCTGGAGAGACCAGGAACACAGGAAATATATCTAAATATAATAAAGGCAATTTACAAGAAGCCAACAGCCAACATCAAATTTAATGGAGAAAAACTCAAAGCAATCCCACTAAAATCAGGAACTAGACAAGGATGTCCTTTCTCCTCTTTTGTATTCAATATAGTTCTCAATGTTTCAGCTAAAACAATAAAAGAAGAAGAGGAGCTTAAGGGAATACAAATTGGAAAAGAAGAATTGAAACTATGTCTATTTGCAGATGATATGATTGTATACATAAGTGACCCACAAAATTCTTCCAAGGAACTGCTATGGCTCATAAACAACTTCAGCAATGTAGCAGGTTACAAGATTAACTCAAAGAAATCAGTAGCCCTCCTAATATTAAAGAAAATAGGGCAGAAAAAGAAATAATACCTGCAAATAGTATTAAATACCTTGGAGTAACTATAACCAAAGAAGTAACAGATCTATTTGATAAAAAATTCAAATCACCACAGGAAAAAAAATGAAGAGGATATCAGAAAATGAAAAGATCTTTCATGTTCATGGATGGGTAGGATCAAAATAGTAAAAATGGCAATTCTACCGAAAGCAATCTACAGATTCAATGCACTTCCCATCAAATTCCTAACACAATTTTTTACAGATCTTGAAAGAACAATACTTAATTTCCTTTGGAATAACAGGAAAGCCAGGATTGCCAAAATAATTCTGCTCAACAAAAGAATATCAGGTGGCATCACCATCCCTGACTTCAAGCTATACTACGGAGCTACAGTACTAAAAACAGCCTGGTACTGGCATAAAAACAGACTGTGGATCAATTCCATGTGGATGAAATTGAACGTCCCGACATTAACCCAAAAACCTATGAACACCTGTTCTTTAGCAAAGAGACCCAAAATACTCAATTGAAAACAGATAGTATATTTAACATATGGTGTTGGCAAAGCTGGATGGTACTGTGAAGAAAAATACAAATAGATCCAAGCATATCACCCTGCACAAAACTCAAATCCAAGTGCATCAAAGATCTCAACATAAACCCAGCCACACTGAACCTGATAGAAAAGAAAGTGAGAAATACACTCCAACACATTGGCACAGGTAACCATTTCCTAAATATAACACCAGTAGCATACACACTAAGAAAAAAATATCAATAAGTGGGACCTCCTGAAAATGTGAACCTTCTGTAAAGCCAAGGACACAGTCAATAAGACAAAATGACAGCCTACAGAATGGGAAAAGGTTTTCACCAACCCTATAAGTGATAGAGGACTGATCTCTAAAATATATAGAGAACTCAAGAAACTAGAGCCGAAAAATTTGAATATCCCTATCAAAAATGGGGCTCAGAACTAAAAAGGGACTTCTCATCAGAAGAATTACAAATGGCTGAAAGGCACTTGAAAATGTGCTCAAAATCTTTAGTCATTAGAGAAATGCAAATCAAAACAACTTTGAGATACCACCTTACACCTGTCAGATTGGCCATGATAAAATACACAGATGACAGCCTATGCTGGAGAGGTTGCAGAGCAAGGGGAACACTCCTCCATTGTTGATAGGAGTTTAAGCTGGTTCAGCCACTCTGGAATGCAGTGTGGCTATTTCTCAGAAAACTGGGAATCAATCTCCCCAAAGATCCAGCAATACCACTCGTGTGCATGTACCCTAGAGATGCACATTCGCACTCTAAAGGCATTAGCTCCATAATGTTGATAGCAACATTATTCGAATTAGCAAGAACCTGGAAACAGTTTTCTGAGATACCACCATACTGCAAGCACCCAGCAATACCACTTCTGAAGACGCATATTCTCATTCCAATGACATTAGCTCAACTATGTTCATAGCAGCATTATTTGTAATAGCAAGAACCTGGAAACAACCTAGATATGCCCCTCATTTGAAGAATGGATGAACAAACTGTGGTACATCTACACAATGTAGTACTACTTACCAGTAAGAAAAAATGATATCCTAAAATTTGCAGGCAAATGGATGGATTTGGAGAATATCCTCCTGAGCAAGTTACCATAAACCCAGAAAGCAGGGGTTATACACTCATTAGTGGACTCTAAACAAAAAAAAAAAAAAAAAAAAAAAAAAAAAAAAAAAAAAAAAAAAAAAAAAAAAAAAAAAAAAAAAAAAAAAAAAAAAAAAACAAAAAAAAAAGGAAAAAAGCAAATCATGACCAAACTGCAAACCACAACCACTGAAGAGCTTGGGATCAGAAACACCTTGGACTGACACTTTGGATCCCACTCCCCCTAGAGGAACACCTGACTCAGTCTTGATGTTGGGGGTAGAAAACTGGATTTGCCAGAAGTGGATGCTGAACTCAGCAATATTGAAACCTTGGGACTGCCTGACCATGGGAGGGATAGGGAGATGTGGAGAAGAGAGAATGATCTGATGTTGTGTAGGGGGTAGGGACCTTGAATAAGGATATACAAGGAAACAAAATGTGACTTCTTTATTCTGAATAATAAAAAAAGGAAAAGAACAAAACAAAAGAACCTGGAAACAACCTAGATGCCCCTCAACTGAAGAGTGGATTAACACACCATGATACATCTATACAGTGGAGTACTACTCAGTAGTAACAAAAATGATATCCTAAAATTTGCAGGTAAGTGGATGGATTTGGAGAATATCCTCCTAAGAGAGGTACCACAAACCCAGAAAGATAAGTAGGAGATGTACACTCATTAGTGGACTCTAAACAAAAAAGAAAAAAGAAAAAAAGGAAAGCATACCAAGCTGCAAACCACAACCACTGAACAGCTTGGGATCAGAAACACCTTGAACTGGCACCTTTAAGCCCATTCCCTCCAGAGAAACACCTGACTCAGTCTTAATGTGGTTGTGAGGAAAGCAGATCTGCTTGGAGTAGATGTTGAACTAAGCCACCCTGGGACATTGGGGACCTCCTGCTCTTGCAGGTAAGGAGATATAAACTGATGGAGAGAGAGTGAGTGACTGGGTGAGGCAGGAGGGGGAAGGGAGCCTGAACAAGGGGATAATACATGGATTTACAAAAAAAGGACTTTTTTCACAATAAAAAGAGATTTTATTCTATAAAATAAATGAATAAATAAATAAATAAATATTTTTTTAAAAAATTTATATCTTCTATAGTCTTAATTACAATCTATCTTTTTGCTTTGTCAGTTTAGATAAGTGCTGACATTTCTCAATGTAACTATGATTCTTTTTAGAAAATTTGATTGCTTCTAATTTATATAACGTAATTTATTGATTTAAAGCATAGAATAATGTAGTGGGAAATCTGAAGCTATGCAAAAAAAAAAATGCGCCGGAGTGCTGAGCTGGGCGGAGTTGGTCGACTGAGGGGAAATGACTAAAGAGCACTGCGCCGGAAGATGGAAGTGGGCGCGGGTCGCTGGATGAGTGGCGTGGGGTAGGAAGGACCATCCGCCTGGGACTGCTCTCGCTCTGCGGTGCAGATTGTTCCATGGATCGTTCGTGCTTTCCATGGATCGCTCCTGCTCTGCATGGTTAGGATTGCTCTGGCTCTTCTCGGTTGGGACTGCTCCTGCTCGCTGTGGCATGGATTGTTCGTGCTCGCCACAGTCCCGCTCTCTGCTTCCCCGTCCTTCTCCTACCTTTTCTCCTCCTCCCCTGGAACAATCCTTGTTATGTAAGTAACTTTTAAATAATAAAAAAAAAAAAAACCTTAGTTAGCATATATTTCTTGGTGGGTTAGTACCGCAATAGAATAAAATGTTCTTAAAATATAAAAAAAGAAAGAATGTCATGTAATTTATAAAGGCAGACCTACCAGAAGAACATGAGAGTAATCAATAAAAACAGTAAAAGCTTGAAGTTCCTGGTTAGTTGTTATACAGACACTAAAATATCACTGTTGCCAGGTCAGACTACTTCACTCATAAAAACTCTAAATCACCATAAACAAAATATTCCGTGATAAAACCAGACTCCAACGATAACTATCTACAGATCCAGCCATATAGAAAGCTCTAGAAGGCATAACCCAACCTAAGAAAGCTAGATACACCCATAAAGCCACAAGCAATGGATAATTCCACAGAAAAAACTCCAAAGAAAGGAAACATACCCACATACTACCATAAAAAGGAATGGGAATTAACAATCCCTGGTCGTTAATATCATTGGGCTCAGTTCCCATATAAAAAGACACAGGCTAACACAGTAGATATATAAACAAGATCCAGTCTTCTGCTACATATAAGAAATACATCTTAACTTCAAAGACAGACACTGCTTCAGAGTAAAGAGTTGAGAAAAGACTTTCCAATCAAATGGACTCAATAAACAAGCTGGTGTAACTATCCTAATAGCAAACAAAATAGACTTCAAGATTAATTCAATCATAAGAGATAAAGGAAATATTATTTATTCATCTCAGAAAAAAAACCATCAAGATGAAGTCTTAATCCTGAATATTTATATCATTAATACAGGGGCACCCCCATGTAAAAAAGAAACATTACTAAAGCTAAAACCACAAATCAATCCCCACAGACTAATAATGTGAGACCTCAGTACTCCATCCTGAATAATGAATAGGTGTAACACACAGTAACTTACAGAGAAATAAGGGAGCTAACAGATATGACTCAAATAGACTTAATAGATATATACAGAATATTCCACCGAAACACCAATATACAAATGATAAAAGGGTTGAAAAATAAATCAGAGAAACATCACCCTTTACAATAACTACAAACAACCTCAAATATCTTGAGGTAACTCTAACCACAAAAGTGAAAGACCTGTATGACAAGAAATTTATGTCTTTGAAAAAAATTGAAGAAGATATCAGAAAATGAAAAATCTCCCATGCTCTTGGATAGGTGGGACCTACATAGTAAAAATAGCAATCCTACCAAAAGCAAACTAAAGATTCAATGAAATTTCCATCCAAATTCCAACACAATTATTCATAGACTTCAAAAGAGCAATACTTACACACATTATGGATAAATAACAACAACAATCCCAGTATAGCCAATACAATCCTGTACAATATAAGAACTTTGTGATGCATCACCATCCCTGACTTCAAGCCCACTATAGAGCTACAGTAATAAAAACAGCTTGGTACAAGCATAAAAACAGACTGAAAAATGGAATCAGATTGAGAATCTTGACATTAACCCACACAACTATGAAAACCTGATTTTTTACAGAACGGCCAAAAATATACAATGGAAACAATATAGCATCTCCAGCAAATGGTACCTGTCATAATTGAAAGGTAGTATGTAGAAGAATGCAAACAGATCCATATCTACCACCCTGCACAAAACTAAAGTCCAAGGGGACCAAAGGCCTCAACATAAACACAGTTACACTAAACTTGTCCTAAGAAAGGAGGGAATAGATTTGAAGGCATTGGCACAGGATCTACTTCCTAATTGTAACAGCAGTGGTACAGACACTGAGAGCAACAATTAGCAACTGGGACCTTCTGAAACTTAGAAGCTTCTGTGAGGCAAAACATGTTCAATAAGCCTACAGAATGGGAAAAGATCTTCACCAACACTACTTCTCACTGAGTACTGATCTCTATAATATATAGAGAACTCAAGAAACTACAGGTCAAAAAGCAAATAATCAAATTTAAAAATGGGGTATAGAAATAGGGAATTCTCAGCAGAATTCCAAATGGCTAAAAGACAGTTAACAAATTGTGCAACATCCTTAGCCATTAGAGAAATGTGAATCAAAATAACTATGAGATAGCATCTTACACCTGTGAGAATGGCTAAAATCAAAGACACAGATGACATCCTATACTGGAGAGGATGCAGAGTAAGAGGAACACTCCTCCATTGCTGGTGGAAATGTAAACTTGTATAGCCACTTTGGAAATCAGTATGGCAATTCCTCAAAAAACTGGGAATCATCTACCCAATAACCCAACAATAGCATTTTGGGCAAACACCCAAAGAATTATTAGCTCAAGTATGTTCATTGCAGCATTATTCAAAATAGCCAAAACCTTGAAAAAACCTAGATGTTCCTCAACTGAAGAATGAATGAACTATTTGTGGTACATTTATATAATGGAGTACTACTCAGCACACACACACACACACACACACACACACACACACACACACACTCACACACAATGACATCCTGGAATTTCTAGCAAATTGTTAGATTCATAAAATATCATCCTGAGGTAACACAGACTCAAAAAGATAAACATAGTATGTACTCACTCATAGGTAGAAGACAGTAAAATGGCCAGGGGCAGTTTGTGGAGGCTCTTGCAGTGGGACAGAGTTTATTCCTGGTGCATGAACTGGTTTCTTGGAGCCCATTTACTACAGAGGAAGAACACCTTACTCAAACTTGATAATGGGGGTAGGGACTCCTTCCTACCTCAGTTGGATATCCCTGACTGAATTGACTCACCATGGGAGTCCTTACCCTCTTTGAATAATAAATGGAGAAATGGGGTGGGAGGAAGCTGGGTGGGAACTTGGAAGAGGGAGGAGGGAAATAGTGATGGGTATGTGAAAAAATTTAAGTAAATTTTTAGTTAAAATAAGAAAAATATCTGAATATGTGACAAAAAATATGTGATTATGGAAGGCTACTTAAGATGCTGTCAATATGGCATAGAATGTATGCTCTTCCAGCAGTCATTTAGAAACTGATAGGGTCTTAAGAGAAATCCCATGAGATTATAGTTACAATAAGCACAAAGAAGTCATAGTACCATGACAAGGTTGCTTAAGCAACCTAAAACAACCTTGTGAGAGCTATCTTTTCTGATTATTGTCTTCTTTAAGCATAATGAGTTATTAGAAAAAATAATGTTTTTAAGACTTAAGTCATCACAAGTTAACACTTCTGAACTCAACTTTGAATAGAAATTATTTCTTTGAAACATTTCCCTATTTGGGCTTCCTAATACCTATTTCAACTCTTCATTGTAAATAGTAACAATTAAAAATCATAAAGTTTTAACGGAAAAAAGTTTTATTATTTCATCCCACTTATTTTATTTTTGCTCTATAAACACCTTTTATTCTCTCCAATTTAATTTCTGTGATAATTTAAAATTGCCCTAACATTTATTAATTCATATAATTATCATTTTTATTTCAGCTATGCAATATAATTATTATCATGCTTCTTAATTTTTTATTCCTCATAAATCATCTACTCCAAGAATTTTGATGCCATTATTTTATATAATTGATTTGTATACTAGTCTTTATTGTAAAATATACACATTGACTTCTTCTTTTTAAGCATTTACCCTAACATTTTTATCAAAATTGAAACGTTGAATATAAACTATATGAAATTTTTTAATTGAAATATTCAAAAACCACCAAGAAAAAGAACTGTATCCAAAGTTCCTAAGTTTTGGTTCTGAAACTCAGCATGCTGGGTGCATATCTACAATTCCAGCATTCTAAGAGGCTGAGGCAAGATCAGGAGTCCCGGATCAACCCACTGTTTTAAAACTGTTTTCTCTCCATTATTTGAACAATGTTCCAAAATTGAAGCCACTCAGGCCCTGCTGTTGAAATACAGAATACACAATTCTGTATGTTATTCTCTATAACTCAGAACTGAATGATCTTCCAGATAATATGTCACAGAGGTCGGTCTCACTTGTAGAATCCACACATCGGGATTAGCTCCAGTCTAAGCTCTCTGACATTATACATGCTAAAAATACAAATGATTCTTGCAATAGAGCGGGACTTCAGATAGGTGTCTTAAAGTGTTTAACGTGTCAGGACAAGCAACCTGCTATGTGAAAAAGTTCCTTCTTTTTTTTTTTTTTGGTACCTTACATATTTTTTTATTATGAATAAAGTCATATTTTTTATCTGTGCATACCCTTCCCCCTCCCGCCCCTTACAGTCACTCTCTCTTCTCCACATCACTTTATCTCCTCTCCAGCAAGGGCAGGGAAGGAGGTCCCAAGGTCCCAAGGTGGCTTAGTTCATGTTTTTTTCCTTTTTTTTTTTTTTTTTTGACTTCTTAGTATGCTAGAATAAGATATGAAAATACTTTCCTACTGTGACTTCTTTGGATATTATTATCTGGAATTGCTAAATTTTATTTTATTAAAGTTTCAGAAAGTTGCATTTCATCTGACAACATTGATGGTCATTAGCATTTGAGTATGGTAATGCTGTTTCCTTCAGAACTGTTTAGAACTAGTGGGGTCAGCATTATTTTAATATCATAAATTCTATGCCAACAGTGAATTCTCCAGCTCTGTAGTCAATTAAAATTCCTTCTTAAAAATAGATTTTTAAGGCTGTGTGTGTATGTCTGTGTGTGTGTGTGTGTGTGTCTGTGTCTGAGTCTGTGTTTCTGTCTGTCTGTCTGTCTGTCCATGAGGCCATAAAGGGAACACTCGATCGATCCCTTTGAGCTGGAGTTACAATCATTTGTAAACCACTTAATGTGAGTGCTGAGATTTTTAACTCTGATTCTGTGATAAAAAATAAATCTGCTCAACTTTTTAAATTTTGAACTATCTTTTCAAATCTATCTATCAATCTATCTATTGATCTATCAATCTAATTATCTATCAATATGTCTGTGTATTATCTGTATCATCTATCTATCTACATATTTTTCTCTTTCTTGTCTTTTTTTGTTATCATTCTCTCTTTATCTTCATCATCTTTTTAAAAACATTTTATCATGTCACATTTTAGTTTAGTTTATATTGAGTCATAATATTCTTGGTTGTCTTTTCCTGGAAGATTTCTTAATGTTTTTTTTTTTTTTTTCTTTTCTGATTAGAAACAATTCTAATTTACAAGAGGTTATCAACATACCTTATTTTTAAGAGTCTAAAAGCATCCTGGGTTCTACAGTTCCAAACTGTCCTATTTTAAAATGACTTATTAACTTGTGGTCTACATTAAAAAGACAAAATTTGACAGCTATTAGATAATTTTTCTTATAGTGTTTATTTTCCAAATAAAATTATGTGTTTGTTATACTGTTTTTGGATCTGATAGTTTGAATTCCATTGTGTTTCCCAGTATGATTTCTAGATTTTTACTTTAAGCAATAATTTGATGATTTCTGCAAGCAAATTTTATTGCAAATCTAAAATGTGTTTATTTTTAATCATGTATACCTGATAGGTTCTAGATTCAAATCTTGAATATTTACTTTTCCTCTTTTGTTCTCAGCATTTATTCTTTACACACAGTAGTTTCAAGGTCAGCTTTTATGTTTATAACTTTCCTAATTTTTTTCTCTAAATATTTTAAACTTTGGCCTATTACCCTTAAGGAAATTGAAACGGTCATTAACAGCCTCCCCAAAAATAAACCCCTGGTCCAGATGGTTTCAGTGCCAAATTCTGCCAGACATTCAAAGAAGAATTACTACCATTACTCCTCAAACTATTTCATACAGTAGAAAATGAAGGAATATTGTCAAATTCCTTTTATGAGACCATAATTAACCTACTACCCAAGCCACTCAAAGACACAACAAAGAAGGAGAACTCCAGACCAAGCTCCCTCATAAATATTGATGTTAAAATTCCCAACAAAATTTTAGCGAACTACATACAACAATGTATAAAAAATATCATCCACCACGACAAAGTAGGCTTCATCCCAGAAATGCAGGGCTGGTTTAACATATGAAAAACCGTAAACGTTATCCATCATATAAACAAACTAAAGGAACAAAACCACATGATCTTATCCTTAGATGCTGAAAAAGCCTTTGACAAAATCCAAAACTCCTTTATGATTAAAGCCCTGGAAAGATCAGGAATACAGGGAGAATACCTAAAAATAATAAAGGCAATTTACAAGAAGCCGACAGCCAGTATCAAACTTAATGGGGAAAATTCAAAGCAATCAATCCCACTATAATCAGGAACTAGACAAGGATGTCCTCTCTCCCCTTATCTATTCAATATAGTTCTTGAAGTTTTAGCTAAAGAAATAAGAGAATGAAAGGAGATTAAGGGGATACAAATTGGAAAAGAAGAAGTAAAACTATGTCTATTTGCAGATGATATGATTGCATACATAAGTGACAAACAAAATTCTTCCAAGGAACTGCTACGGCTGATAAATACCTTCAGCAATGTAGTAGGATACAAGATTAACTCAAAGAAATCAATAGCCCTTCTATACACTAAAAATAAAAGTGCCGAAAAAGAAATAAGGGAAACATTACCCTTCATAATAGCTGCAAATAGTATTAAATACCTTGGAGTAACTATAAACCAAAGAAGTGACAGACCTATTTGACAAAAATTTTAAATAACTAAAGAAAGAAATTGAAGAGGATATCAGAAAATGGGAAGGTACCCCATGTTCCTGGATAGGTAGGATCAACATAGTAAAAATGGCAATTTTATCAAAAGCAATCTACAGATTCAATGCACTGCCCATCAAAATCCCAACATAATTTTTGGACGTTGAAAGAACAATACTCAATTTCATTTGGAATAACAGGAAAGCCAGGATTGCCAAAACAATTTTGCTCAACAGAAGAACCTTAGGAGGTATCACCATCCTTGACTTTAAGTTATACTATAGAGCTACAGTAATAAAAACAGCCTGGTACTGCCATCAAAACAGACTTGAGGATCAATGGAATCGAATTGAGGATCTGGGCATTAACCCAAAAACCAATGAACACCTGATCTTCAACAAAGAAGCCCAAAATATTCAATGGAAAAAAGATAGTATATTTAACAAATGGTGTTGGCATAGCTGGATGGCAGTGTGTAAAAAAATGCTAATAGAACCAAGTCTGTCACCCTGCACAAAACTCAAATCCAAGTGGACCAAAGACCTCAACATAAACCCAGCCACTTTAAACTTGATAGAAAAGAAAGTGGGAAATACACTTCTACGAATTGGCACAGGCGACTATTTTCTAAATATAACACCAGTGGCACAGACACTAAGATCAACAGTCAATAAGTGGGATTTCCTGAAGCTAAGAAGCTTCTGTAAAGCCAAGACACTGTCAATAGGACAAAATGACAGCTTAATTTTTTAACTCAATGTCTGAAATTTCCTAATAGTCTTATAAATGTTTTTCTAACTGTAGTCATTTATTCTTTTGCTTATTTACAATACTTTTGTGTGTTATAGTCAGACTCAATTGATTTTTACTTGGTTGTCAGTACATCTTTAATCAAGCAAAAATTGTTACTTTTTATTCTATATAAACACTATGTTTCAAGCAGCTTAGTCTTGTATCTTATGTGTATAATGTTCTCTCACATTTTTCTAAGAATATTAATTTTAAATAGTAATACATTACCTTGGGCTCTTATACTTTATAAGTTATCTTTAACCAAATATTTTATTTATCTATTTACTTAGGTCTATTTCTTTCAGGACTTTTCGTCAAAGAATTTTCCACCTAGTAGGAGATGTAAGAGAAATTTCTATTACAGTAGTGATTCAAACTGTGATTGGGGGCCCCCTCTACAAAAAGTGGGAACATGGGAGAAAATTCAAATGACCTTCTTTCCAGCTTTTTCACTTGTTAGTTGTGCTTATTATTTCTGTGTTGTCATTACAAATATTCCCAGTAAAACCTAAGAAAAGAAATAAATGTTTTATTCTCACAGTTTCAAAAGTTTCAGCCATGGTCACCTGGCACCTCTGCTTTTTGGCCTTTTAAAAGGGTATATGAAGGAAAAGTATCCTAGTTCATGACAGTCAAAAGCAGAAATCAAGAAGTAGCTGAGGATTCTAATATAGTCTCACAAAAATGCACTTATAATTTCAATCCTCTAAGACACCTACCCCAAATTTTTCTACCTCTTCCAATAGCACCATCAGCTGGTAATGCATGAGCCTTTGAAAGACACTGTAGATCCCCACTTTGTCACAAATGCTTAGTGTACTTCCCTTCAAAGAAATCAGCTCTGATTGATTCACCCTGAATATTTATATTAAGTTGCCTTTATTGACTTTATTTTTCTACCTTGAATTCTGATACTCTTTAGTCCTGACAACATGAATCTATTTTTTTTTGAACACCCTCCTTCAAAATCACACATCCTCAAAACCTGTGTTTTTATTTCTCAACTACCTACAGCATTTTTAGTTAAAAATAAATTTACTTTTATACAAAATATTTTGAACAATTTTTCCTTCCTCATCTCCTCCCAGTTTCTCTCTCCCCTTGTAAATTCATTATTTCTTTTTCTTTCATATGAAAACAATAAGGCATATAAAAACAAAAAGGGAGTATTAAAATGCATAAACAAACAAGAAACTAAGAAAAATATGATAAATGCATAGACATACACATGTAAACCAAACACATAAAACCCTCAAAAATTGAAAACCATAATATATAAGCAAATAATCAGTAAGCTAAAAATTATAGTTCCCACACAAACGAATATAAGACAAATTGATCTACCTACCTTGAGATGTAGCTGTACAATTCTTAGACAAATACTCAAATGACCTTCATCCTATCACAAGCACACTTGCTCAGTTATGCTTATTGCTACTCTATACATAATAACTAGAAATTGAATAAAAGCACGATACATTTACACAATAGTGTATTACTCAGCTTTTTTTTTTTAAATGACATCATTAAATTCTCAGGCAAAATTGTAGAACTAGGAAAAAAATCACCCCAAGTGAGGTGAATATAGTTTGTATACACTTAAATGTTTAATAAATGATGACCAAACTATAATTCAAAGACACAGAGAAGTTAGGCATAGAGGGAAGGATTAGTAGGGGGAGGCAGACAAATCTTTCTGGGAGGAGAAATAGAATAGATTTAATGTGTGGACTGGAGGCAGGGGTAAGAGTAAAGGGAATTAGAGATGGAGTTGAAGGAGAAAATGCAAGAAAAGACAGATAGAAATGAGAAGCATTTGATGCATGGACTTGAAAACCTAGTGCAGTGGAAAGGTCCTAAAATACATGGAGGAGATCCTAATAAACTCTTCAAATAGTGAGGGAGAAAGAGTCACAACTGACCATTACTTGTGGCCAAATGAAGCTTCCAGTACTGTTATTGGGTTACATCCAGTTGGGTTACATTCAATTAAGTGGTTGACCAAAAGGAGTCCCATAGAAATTACTAAATAACCTAGGATATTGTCATAATAATAGGTTGTTATCTACAAACTGGCAGGAAGGCCCTATTGCTGAAGACAAACTAGACATACCATTCTCTAAAGATGGTGAGGTTAAGTGGGTGCCTGCATAGAACATTCACCCTGTGTTCTAGTGTCTTTGGAAAAGAAAGGTATTCTGGAGGCTACCAAAAGGGAAAAGTAAGCAACAACCCAAGCACAGAATCTATAATCTACAATCTGCTCTGTTTGCAAAATATGGAATGGCAATGATGGGACAAAACTTGTGGGAGTAACCAACCAATGTCTGGTTTGACTTCAGGTCTACTTCCTGAGAGGGAACCCATATCTGACACAGCTTAGATGACTAATTAGCAGAAACTAGATATCCTGGAGACTTAGGGTATCACCAAGTACTTTAAATAGTCTTTAAAAAGAAAAAAGTAATAAAATTACTAATGATATCCTGCTACATTCATAGATTGATGTCTTATTATTCAGCTGTCATCAGAGAATCTTTCCCCACAGCAAATTACAACATATACAGAGACTCACAAACAGATGTTTTACAGAGAAAAAGACCTCAGAAGACATAGCTCTAAAATGGAATTCCTCTGTCAAATTCTTTCTATCAGGGCTCAGGGAACCCTATGGAGTATATAGGAACCAGAGATAATGAGGACATCTGGAGCCAAGGCCCTCTAAATCAATTTAGCAAAGCTCATATGAACTCACAGTGACTGAAGTATCAAATTCGAGGTCCACATGGGTCTGCAACAGGTCCTCTGTTTATGTATTATAGCTTCCAGTTTAGTAATTTTGTGGGACTCCCGACTATATGAATGAGAAGGTCTTTGATTCTTGTACTTTTTCTTGGGGCTCTTTTTCTTCTCTTGTTCTGCATTATCTGATTTTGATATAATGACTTTGGTTTTATCTTATTATATTTTACCTTGTTATGTCTGGTTGTTATCTCTTAGAAGCCTGTTCTTTTCTAATGAGTAGATCTAAATGGGAATTGAAGTGTGTCAGAACTGGGAGAAGTAGAAGAAGGGGGAGCTGTGCTCAGGGTATATTGTACAAAAACAAATTTATTTTAATAAAGAAAAAATCTTCAAAAATATATTTGATCTCATTCTTAGTTGGCGATATACATTGGATATGCCCTTGTGTGTGGTTTGTATACCCAGTGAGACTTTCTTAGAGAAAC
The DNA here is from genome assembly GCA_004025045.1 of Sigmodon hispidus. NCBI lineage: Eukaryota > Metazoa > Chordata > Mammalia > Rodentia > Cricetidae > Sigmodon > Sigmodon hispidus. The sequence continues at coordinate 43,686 of PVIH01004858.1, forward strand.
TAATATTTCTTTTCTGGATGGCTATTAATTAGATTTTTTTATTATTAGAGATGAGATCTTATGTCTACTTCCCCATCTCAACACTGAGAGCCTGTCTGTCTGATTTGGAACTTTGCAGGCCCTATGTAAACTGTCTTAGTCTCTGTGAGATTATATGTGTATTAATCAAATTGTGTTTGAAATACACTATTCTATTTTTATCATCCATGCCCTGTAGCTCTTATAATCTTCCCACATCTATTTCCTTAGAGTTTCCCAATCTCTGAGGGAAAGAATTTTATGAAATCATCCCATTTGGGACTGAGGGTTCTAAAGTTCCTCACTCTCTGCACATTGTGCAGTTATGGGTCTCTCTATCAGTTTCCATCTAATGCATAAGAAAACTTCTCTGATGATGCTTGAGTAAGACACTGATATATAAGTATATTAGAGTATTTTTAGGACTTGGAATACACTACTTTCCTTTAGAAAAACAATAGTATTCCATTTTCCCCTAGGTCCATGTGCTATCTAGTGTCATATAAATGCTCATCTAAACAATGTTGGCATGAGTTCCATCTCACAAAGTCGGTCATAATTCTAATCAGATAGTATTTGGTTATTCTCACAATGTTTTTTTTTTTTTTTTTTTGCCAGTATTACATCAGCATATCATATAGGCAGGTCAGCATTGTAACCAAATGTTTATGGTAGGTTTGGTGACTACTTTCTCATCTCCTAGCATGCAAAGTCCTTTTAAGTATTATTAACACTAGTTAGTAGGAATTAAGAATCTAGTTAGGCAGCAGCTGGACTTCTCTGTTTACAAAGAAATACCTAGTGTCATCTTTATTTATTGATTTTTAAAATCTGGATGCTTAGGTTCTTGGATTTTATTTATCACTGTTGGGGGTGCACCTGGGTTGGGGTCAGGAATTGAGGTTGCCTCTATGCTCAGGATGCAGGGTACTGTTTTTTCCCTTGGGGGAGAGGGCAAAAAGGGCAGAAGAAGCAACACAGCCTCTGGAAGCAAGTTGAAGCAAGAAAGTTCAGTAGTACTCTGGAGGGTAAAACCTTAAATCCTTAAATACTTTTTTTTTTTCCCAGACCCTCTCCCCAGCCAGGAGAAAGGGCTTTGATTTGTTGGTATCTGCAGCTTTCAGTAGTGGTCTCTTGCAGACTCTAACTACTGGGAGCTCACTGAGTTTGGACTGACAGCTAAAGAACCTTTGGCCAGCAAATTGGTCACATTTCAATATATTGTATAATAATAGTTTTTTAAAAATCAGCCAATACCGAACTTACTAACTTGAAAGCAAAAACTCAGGAGATGTGTTAACTTCAGATTAGTCCACAAGCCTATGAAGGTCCAGAAAAAGGATTTAGATATTCAAACTCTAACACTTTTATTCTAGCAGCTCTACTTAGGTGGCATATAACATTACTGGGAAATGTTACAGCAATGTCTTGGAGGTCCTCAAGTGGCTGAAGTGAATATGCTTTTGTGTGTGGCTTTGTAAAATTGACTTCAACCTGTATTGACTAGATTACATTTTACAGTTGTTTTCCAGTTTATATATTAACACCATATATCTTACAATAAATTATAATCATTTCTATTTTATTATTATGCATCTATTCTTGAAACTAACCTGCATGCTTTGCTAAAGAAACTTAGCAAAGTGGAATAGAAAGTGACCTAGCCATCAAGGCAACATTTACTTTGCGACTTAAATTGTAGTTTACAGAAGGCTTAAGAGTTTGCATTCCAAATTGTTACTTTTTAATTATTCTATTATGTAAAGTATAGAATTCATTAAAAAAAAACACATGTAGATTAGCCTCTCAATTGTATTAGGATAAGAAAAGCAAAACCATCTTTTTGTAGATTTGAGGCAGGAGAAAAGTATTTGGATTAGAAATACAATTATTTCTGTTTCCTTGGGGAATCAAAAGTCCTGCATGTAAGCACTTTGAGGGTCGAAACTGCAATGTTCATTTTGCTTAGAAGCTTCAAGAGTCTTTTGTAGACACTGGGCCCCAAGGCCAGTTTTCTCATAGGAACCTTGTACATTAGAGGTTTTTTAATGCATCCCTGTAACTTTCTGCAATTATCCCTTGTTGAATGAACAGAACAATAGGGCTCTCAAGGAGGCCCCAGTGAATTTCTTCCTTTCATTTTTTTCTTTGTTTCTTGAACCTTCCAGGGTTGCTTAATCCTGCAATTTTAAAGACAAAATGGCTGTTGTGTGTAAGATAGTGTCGTCCAATGCTTTTAAGATCTCTGATAACTAACATTCTTGAGTGTCCTTTGTTTTATTAACCAGACCACTGGGGCTATCCCACTTCTTTCCTGTATTTGGTATACTTTCCCTGTAGGCTCAAAGGCAGCCATTTAAGACATACTTAAATGTTTCAATTATATAAAAGACCCAATTTAGCTCTGAGATTGCCGGACTATCAGCCTTTCCAAGAGTTGACATACCTAGAGACCAATCAGGAAGTCACAGGAGGTAACAGTCACGGGTTGCTAGCTCAAGAAGAAACAGGTGTGTACCAAGAAGTTCTCTTTCCTTGGCCACTATTTCCTGCCTTGAACTGTACTTTTTCCTCTTACCTAAAAAGTTTAGACCAAGGTCGAACTCAGTTTCCTAAGTGTTAAGTTATGATGTCATAATTGTCATATACGAAGCCATAATTGCCTTGGACTTTTACAAAACTACCCTGCTCACTAACAAAATAAAATGTCAGACACTTTCTATGAAATGTTGTTCAGTGTTAGAGCAACAGGAAGCTAATAAGATATATGAGTAAAAAACAAAGGAGGTTTTATTTTTATTTGTTCTTAGAATTTAATTTTTTTTTGCTTTTCCAGAGAAGTATATTCTGACAAATCTACTCAAAAGTGAAGCACAGAATCACAGCAAAATGTAGTAAACTATTGAATGAATAGTGAATATTTCCTGTTGGACCTCGTTGACTTATTCTAATAGGCTGTACATGTGGAATGTGAATAAAGTGCAAGTACACTATGCTCACATTTGCCTTTTGTAATGTTACAAGAAAGAGGGCTATAAGGGCAAAGTGAGTCATGATTTAATTCCTATCATTTATTAAGTCAGATTGATATTGTTAAGAGGTATAACATGAGGAAATCTAATAATAATAATACTTTCACTTAGTGTCATGGATCCATAATAGCTTGTTACATTTCCCTAAAAGTCCTTTCCAAACTTCAAGAAAATAAACATGATGCTAATTAACTTATATAATTGTGGTTTATTTGTTGTCCAAAGGAAAGGAGAAACCATCTCAATAACTACTATTGCAATTTGTGTTTTCCATGTGCTTTGAGGCTTCGGAACTCAGAATTAGTGTAAATTACATGCAGGTACCTACATAAAGCTAAAAGTGTCGTGACATGACTCTCCTGGAAGTTTTATAGGTTTTCTCATTGATAAAAATTCACATCAGTGACATTTTCTTTCTCTTTTACCTCTAATGTGTATCTTATTGTTTAAGGTATACCAAAAAATAAGATGTGAAGTCAAACATAGATATTCTAATTTCATTGGAGTTTCTAGAAATGAATTTTGATGTTGTTCAAAAGATTTATGGAGCAGATATGATGATTTGTGTGCATACATACATATCTTCTATGATCATATACACAGCTCTGTTTTCAAGAGATGAGCTAGTCACTGAAATGAATCATCGCTTGCTAAGTTTTACAGTGTACAAAATCCCAAATACCAAAATAATTTCTGTGGAATATCTCAAACTAGTTCTGAGACCACCATGATGGCAAGAACTACTTTAATCCTGTGGAAATCCAGCTTCTCCAGAGCAATCTTTTCTACATTAGTTATTATTTTTGTTGCTTTATGTTGTAATTATTTTTTTAACATACCATCTTTCCCATTAAATTTAAGTTGTTAAAACAAAGTAACACAATGGTGTCTTTAGTAAAGGAAGAAATGAAATATAAAATGCACAAACCATTTCACTTCTTATAGTATTCACGTCAATAACTTCCACATTGCTGTTCATCTGTGTTGAAATATAATTGAGAGTTTCTTTATTAGAGAATGATGAATTTTTGAGATACATAAATTTCCCTATAGATAAGAATAGTTGGCCAAGTTTTGTTACAGGGATTTTAATTATCCATCATTTCTTACTAACTCCTTCTAATTCATTGTTCTGAGTCCATTCCTTCTAACACAGTTGCCCACTTAGCTCTGGAATCTGTTCCTGCCAATTCAAATGTTTTCTTTTTCATTCATATACTTCAGAAATAACGTATCATGATTGCATTTAAAACACTAAAGAAGGAACACTAGATGACATAACAGGTAAGGAAATTGACACAGTTTGGCAATCTGACTTTGAACTCCAGAATTCACATGAAGGCAGACGCAGAGATCAGATACCCACACAAATGTCATGTTACATATGTCTACCCAATCATATCATGCACATTCTTACACATAATGCAAGCATATTGAATTACAATTAAATAATAAACAAGAAAGAAACTAAATGTATAAAACTCCAAAGAGCTGTTTCTGTGTCATGTCAGTAAGATATCCCTTGACTTCTCTTCTCAATCTTTATTTTACACAAGCTTTAGTTTTAATTTTTAAATTTTGTTAATTTTAAAGTGTTCATTATTTTTACAAACCTCTCAGTTTCTTTGGCCAATTATTTAGAAACCTACCACATTTTCATGCATAGCAGTAATTTGCCTTTTGAAGTGATAAAGTAATACAATTGACTGACTTAAGCAGGTAGAGAATGAGGCGCATTTTCAAACATTATTTTATGCACTGGTGGTAAAAATTTGCTTTCTATGTCCACTTCCTTGAGTTCCCTTGTGAAAGTAAATCTACATTGTCAACTTTTCAAGATTTAGAGTTACCTAAAGAATTGCTATCCTGTAAATGTGAGCCTTTTCTTTAATTATATGTGAGCATTTCTATAGACTATCTGGAGGAAGTTCGAATTGTGGGCAACATCATCACTACTGCCAATGGCCTCAACAGAATAAAAGGATTAAAAGAAGAAAGCCAGTCAAGCAAGGTTTTGTATCTCTTTTTATTCCATGATGACTTAAGGTGCTGTGCTCTACCTTGTCGTCTGTGTCCTGATGAAATGAAACTTCCACCATCATGGTCTGAATTAAACATTGCCTCCTTTAAATTGTCTATGCCAGGTATTTAAAATAATAAAAAAATTAATACATCTCAAATGGTTTAGAATTTGCTTTTGGATCACATGGCTTTTCAGAGAAGTTTAATAATCATGTGTCACCATCTGTATCTATGTTCTTCCTCCTTGATGATTAAGCATTATTTTAATTTGTATTAAGAAGAAATATTAAAAAATAATTTTATTACTGAGCTCATCATCAAAATCAATTTTCTTTGTTTAATCACAACAAAATCTATTGTGACAGAATGAGTTATAATATATTTAACTAACATAGCTCCATTTTCAAAATAGTATTAAAGTAGTTTGGAAAATAACTCATACCTTAACTGAAGTAGATTGTTTGCTGGCAAATAAGAAGATCTAGGATTGTGGTTTTTCAACCTTCTTTATGCTTCAACCTATTAAAGCAATTCCTCATGCTGTGGTGACATCCAATCATTAAATTATTTTGTTATTGCTCTATAGGTGTAATTTTCAACTGTTATGGATTAGAATGTTAATATCTAATATTCAGAATATTTTATATATACTCTCCCTGTGGATCTGAACTCACAGGTTGAAAACCACTGATCTGGGTATAATAATACCATTATAACCATATATATGTCAACAATGAAAAAAATGTTCCTGTGTACATTCACATTTCATACATTAGTCAGCACAGTTTCTCTCTACATTTGTCACTAGAAAATAAAACAATTCAAGAAATCCATTTATGCAAGTATCTTGAAACCAAAATACCTACTTATCTACTCTATTACATTGCAACCAAACAACCTCCACATTTTTTTTTTTACATTTATTTAGGGTGTTATATATCTTCTCAGACTTCAAGCTTCTGACATACTTGAGAATCATTAGTGCTTTTTTCAATGAATTAAAGCATAAAGATAAAGTGAAGTCATTCACATACATTAAAACTGCATAGTCGTGATATGTAATAGGCTGACAAGTTTGGGAGAGATCCCCAGTAACAACAGCACCAATGCAAACTAATAAATTCATTGCAGATCTCATATATTTAGTGTGTAGGTTTGAATGACTGCCACTGCCCTAATTTTTTTAAATATTTGCTTCCCAGTTAATATGGGAAGAACTAGGAAGTAAGACCTTGTTGTGGTGGGTATGGTCTTCTTGAAGAAGGTGGGCCATTTTGACTAGCCATTGATGTTTTTAATACTATGCCAGACTTCTCTCTCTCTGTCTCTGTCTCCCTCCCTCTCCCTCTCTCTGTCTCTTTTTCTCTGTCTCTGTCTCTCTGTCTCTGACTCTCTCTTTTTCTCTCTGCCTACAACTTTTTTATCATATGAAAGCTCCCAGCTACTTTGTCAGTATGTTCCATTTGCTTATGATGCATTTGTTAAACTATGTAAAGATGTGTTGCATATGTGTTAATTAAATAAAATTAACCTGGCTTCAGAGAGGCAGTCTTAGTAACTAGTTAACAGGAAGTAGCAGGGAGGAGCTCAGTGTGAATGCTTTTACTTGAGAAAGTATGAACAGGGAGTGGCTTCTGGAGATGTCAGCTAAAAGAGAAAATTAGCCAGTTGGCTACTCTAACTCTCTAAGATCACAGATTTTCACCCAAACTTCCGATTCTCAAGTTTTATTAGAATTACAGAGATTTAACTAACGTTGCCTTTAGAGGAGCAACAGAGCCATTGTCTGGGGGAATAGAATTCCCCCCAGTCTACAGTCTTAGTACTCAGACCACTAGTAGTTTAAAGTGTAGTCACTGTAACAGAGGTAAAACAGTTTGGTGCTCCAATGTGGGGCCCATATTTTCATGTAGGGCCTGAGAAGACTGAAAAAAGAAAGAAAATCTGACACAGCTTCTTAGTAGCCCAGTGCTTGTAGAGTATAGAGATGTTGCTCTGCCATGCAGCAAGTGCTTGATTGGCAACATCTTAAGTGGAAACAACAAGCTAAGGAAAAATACCTGCTACTGTGTTGGATATGGGCATCCCAGAGCTGGGGTGACTGAATGAAGTTCCTGCATAAAAAATACAGTTTTTGGCCAGTCTCACAGGGCATAGAGCTCATCTCTCAGGGACTGAGATTGGGGAGCATCGTGCCGGAGCCACATGCAGGGGGTCTGATCACTACCATATAGCATATAAGATTTGGCTCACACCAGAAAACACTGAAAGTACACAACTACAGGCATTTAATAAAGCTTGTTCAGGTGGAAAAAACTCTAAACAAGTTACATTATGTTTAATAAGCTTAATACATAGGTTTAATAAAGAAAAAATGGGTACAGATAGTCATAGAAAAAGTTTAACAATAAAGTTTTTTTTTAATTTTAAAATAAAATACATTTTTTTCTTGTATAGCCTTATTCAAGGTCCCTTTCCCCTCCCACCACATCAGGTCATTCTCTCTTCTCCAGGACTCCCCATCCACCCGCACCCCCACCCCTGGGCAGGCAGCAGGCAGTCCCAAAGTCCCACTGTCCCAATATTGCTTAGTTCAGCCTCCACTCCTGGCAGCTTCTGGAGATCCAGTTTTCTCCCCCTAAACTCAAGACTGAGTCAGGTGTTCCTCTAGGAGGAATGAGATCCAAGGTGTCAGTCCAAGGTGTTTCTGATCCCAAGCTGTTCAGTGGTTGTTGTTTGCAGCTTGGTCATGCTTGGTTTTTTTTCTTGTTTGTTTGTTTGTTTGTTTAGAGTCTGCTAATGAGTGGGTACATCCCCTGCTTATTTTTGTGGGTTTGTGATACCTCGCTCAGGAGGATATTCTCCAAATCCATCCACTTGCCTACAAATTTTAGTATATCATTTTTTTCTTACTACTGAGTAGTACTCCATTGTGTAGATGTACCAATGTTTGTTAATCCATTCTTCAGTTGAGGGACATCTAGGTTATTTCCAGGTTCTTGCTAACAAATAACACTGCTATGAACATAGTTGAGCTAATTTCTTTGGAGTGTGAATGTGCATCTTTAGAGTATACACTCAGAAGTGGTATTTCTGGGTCCTTAAAAAGAGAATGAAATAATACATATAGGATAATCCTCATAAAGATAAACATAAAGAACCTGGATCCTGTATAGTCCCTTATTAATTTTAAATTTTTTGAATGCTGATGAATGAACAACAGCTGCTGAGAAATGGCATTATAAGAGCAACTGATAAATTAGCCTATATATTTTAAAGAAGTGTTAACATCAGAATTAAAACCTGGATTTGTGTTACATTTTGCTTTTGTTTCAATAGGAAAAGAAAAACTATGGGTACCATCAAATTGATAAAGATTTGATTCTAATGGAAGAGTATTGCTGATCAGGAAAGGCCCCAGGTCACAAACAGCTTGGATATTATATCTGAAGTAAATTATGAGATTAACAAATGCCTTTCATTTGATCAGGTATGAAAAAATAAATAACAATTTTTATTAGTAAAATATAGTGCTTTTTCTGTTGTCAGAAAACATTTTATCTTAACCAAAAATATAATCTGACAGAAAAGGAACTCCCCAAAGTCAGGCTTGGAACACAGTTTTGGGTTTTTTTTTGTTGTTGTTGTTGTGTGTTTTTTTTTTGTTTTTTTTTGTTTTGTTTTGTTTTGTCTTTCCAAGAGAATAAAAGCATCCAATTAAGGAATCAAAAAAAAATCACTGGACAAATGAGACATTGAAAGAAGTACATATTATTCTAAGAAAACTGTCCCAAGAAAAGAGTAAAAGTAGTCTGATGGTATAGCACATTTACAAACAGGAGAAATTCATAACTCTTCCCAAATAGTTATTTATGTTGCTGTTTATAAATATAAAAGGTAAATGTTCTTTTCATTGTTCCAATTTAATTAAAAATCAAAGTTTATTTTGGAGTTAGAGTGTAACTCTCTTTCTCTTGAAACCAAAGGATACTTGTTAAGGAAAATTCAAAAGTTCTGTCCTATGTCAGAAGAGCTAACTCCCATGGGATAGAATAAAACCAATATTAAGAACTGTTGTGTTGTTACTCATCTCTAAGATACAAATATTAGCTCTATGAGTAAAAGATTATATATATATTTCAACCTTTTGTTATGTATTGATGGTCATTCAAATTCTAGAAATAGCCTTCATCTTGCTTCTTGAACATGACTTGGGACTTGAGTTTGAAACAGGTAACTTCAAATTAAGTTTGTGCACTCTCTATATATTTAATAGATTACAATCATTAAACCTTTCTGAAATCTGCATAATAAATTTAAAATGATTAAATTGATTTTCGGCTGTGAATTATAACCATTCCTAACAGTGACCACTGAAGTATCTAAAATGATGATTCCACCTGTATCCACAGTTTCTCTGTGTCTCAGCAACCATTCCCAAGTAACCATTTAAAGACTTATTATTAATTGTAAAAGCTTGGCTGATAGTTCAGGCTGGTTACTAGCTAACTCTCACATTTTATGTTAAAACAAAATGTGACTTTATTCATAATAAAAAAAAAAAGGAAAAAAAAGAACCTAGAAAAAAACCTACTTGCCCCTCAACTGAGGAATGGATTGACAAGCTGTGGTACATCTACACAATAGAGTACTACTCAGCAGTAAGAAGCAATGATATTCTATAATTTGCAGGCAAATGGATGGATATGGAGAATATCCTCCTGAGCGAGGTTTCACAATCCCAGAAAGATAAGCAGGGCATGTATTCACTCATTAGTGGACTTTAAAAAAAAAAGCAAAGCATGTTCAAGCTGCAAACTACAAACACTGAACAGCTTGGGATCCGAAGCACCTTGAACTGGCACTTTGGAGCCCATTCCCTCCAGAGGAACACTTGAGCCAGTCTTGATGTGGGGATGAGGAAAGCAGATATGCCTGGAGTGGATGCTGAACTAAGCCACCTTGGGTCCTACTGTCCTTGCCTGGGCGGAGAAAAGGAGATGGGGAGCAGAGTGACTTGCAGGGGACAGAGGGGAAGGGCATTTGAACAAGGGGATAAGATGGATAAAAAATGAGACTTTATTAATAATAAAAAAAACAGAAAAAATACATTTCCTATCTACCCTCAGCCACATGGCTGTACCATCTTTCAACATGAAATGTTCATCTTTGCTGGACTCTTTCTGTCTGGAAGAATAGGGCGGAGGGAGATTCGGACCAGCCTGCCTCTCCCTGGTGTTGGAGAGAGATGATGAATGTCAACGACCCAGCACCCCCTAGCCACGGGGGAAATCACACGCTGAGTAGGGAGCCTTGAGGAAGCAAGAACTCACTTTATTACATCAGTCTGGGGCTTATATAGGTCTGTGACAGGAGAGTGGGAATCTTGGGATAAGGTAGGTGGGGTAGGGAAAAAAGGCCAATAGCATGTTAGCAGAGGCTAGGCAGAGGTGGTCTTAGATCAGGCTATGCTGAGTGGAGTTTATGGCTAGAGACAGGCCGCCAAACTCTAGGAAGGCTTAAGAATTTAAACTGGGTCTCAACCCCGTGGCCTCAGAAGGGCCCAACACATCTTGCTTCTCCCTGAATCTCTCTTGATACCTGAGTATATGTCCCTTTTCTCCCACCATGCTCTGCCTGACTGTCCTGATTATACCTCCTGCCTAGCTACCAGCCAGTCAGTTATGTTGCTAAACCAATCAGAAGCCATGGTGGTACACATCTTCACAGTGTACAAAAAGGTTATTCCTTAAGATTTCTCCCTTTTTGTCTAGTCGAAAAAGAAGGATTTAATTTTAACAAAGTAAAGCTGTATAAATAATATAACAGTTATCAAGTAGTTATAATATCCAGTTCATTCGTATTAGCCAAAATTAAAATAATACTCGATTATGTTTGTTATGTTTTATACCTAATTTAGTTTTTATCACAACTAGAGAAAACTATAAGTTTAATTACTTGGCCTTTAATTCCCTCAAAGACCCCAAAGGGGTAAAATATTATCTAATAATAGGGACATCTAGCTGCGTGGACAGTCACCTAAAGTTCTTTTGTAACATTTTGGTAGCGAACTTTGATTGGCAGGCCTAGTGTATCTAAGAGACACTTCTTTTGGAAATGCTTTTTTTTTTTTTTCTTCTCTAAACTGATTTCTGCTATCTGGATGCAATGACATCTTTGGTGGAACATTGAGAAAATCAAGATAATTGTTAAGTGTTAGCTGAAATATTCTGTGAGTTTGGGTATTCTCAGGTCAGCAGCCTTGAATCTTTTCTGGATGCTGGATCACCTGGGCCATTTGTTTATATTTGTGTATGCTCCCCTTGCTCTGAAAATAACCAAACTTAATGAGACTATTTATAGCATACAAGTCAGTCAAAGAGAATTTTTTGTTTTGCAACAGATAAAACATACATAACCTGTCTGGCAGATCTTCATGGCTTATATATTTTATGTTTGTAGTCAGTATTTTCAGGGAGTCTTCCCTGATTAAACATGATCCTTATCAAGTTTTATCAAATCCACAGCCTCTCATGTCCTGTGGATATAAAAGCATAAACTCTTCCCCAAAGTAACATAACTTTTGACTTCTTTTATGTAGTCAAGTCATTTTTAAAAGACGTGGCTTGGTTTAATCCAGTAGTTTTCATAATCTAATGTGTTATAGTAGCTATCATTTCTATATTAGCAATGAGAAAATATAAAGACAATACAAGAATCCACAGGATCTAGATTCTCTTTGTATTTCCCATATTTACATGGGGTATTATAATATTTGTTACTTTATTTTTTAAGAATATTGCTTTTTATTCTTTAACTGTTTTTAATGTATTTATTGTCTCTACCCTTTTGCTTTTATCTCTAAAACTTATATATGTTTTAAAATATACTGTAACCCATTTTTAAGTTTTTAAGACATTATCTGATCTGCCTTTCCTGGGTAACTGTATTGTTTTTGATAATATAAAACAAATATTTAACTCCTATGTCAACAGCCATGTATGTCACTTAGCTTAATATATGTTGTTAGAATATGGAAGCTGGTGGCTGGCAGCTGGTTGCTTCTGCAGGCAAGTTCTAAAAGATACGTATTGGTACTGCTACTGCATGAGTGGCATAAGCCAAACTCCATTTGGCTCCATTTTTATGAGTTTAAAAACTTTTTAAAGCTTTTTTCAGATTTTATATGAATATATGTAGACACCGTACGTAGTTGGAGTTCCTCTGTGTCTTGGGAATCATTCCAAAATAATAATTTAAAGACATATTATTAATTATAAATGCTCATCTAATAGCTCAGGCTTGTTATTAGCTAACTCTTACATTTTAAATTCACCTATATTTTTCGTATACCCTCTGCCACATGGTTTTACCTTCTTACAAGACAGAATGTTCATCTTGAATCTGTCTGCATTTCTCTCAATTTACTAGATTCTGCCTTTATTTCCCAATGTCCTCCATCGGGCTTGCTTTTATTACATCATCAGAAGGCACCTTAGAAAAGAAACACCTTCACAGTATACAAAACTGTTATTTTATAACTCACCTGAATTGTGGTGTTGTCATTAAGCTGACAAGTATGACTCAAATATCAGTTTTAGAATACAAACTACTTAGGACAACTTCAGAACTGCTAGTTGACAGAGTCCAGACTTACAAATTACTTTAGCCAGGATTTCAGATAAGTATTGCATTTTCCCATCACACAGATTCTAAATAACAAATTTTACAGCTAAATTTCCCAGGACTTGATTATTATCTCAATTTTCTCAGGGTGCCCTAAAGATACTATTACCACCAAAAAACAGAAAGTAATTTTAAGATAATGATATCCACATTCCCAAGAGGTAGGTGGGTGATTTTGTTTTATTTATTTATTTATTTGTTTGTTTGTTTGTTTGTTTGTTTGTTTTATTTGTCATTTGGTGGGTTATCAATGTCTGTAAGCATTTAGAAGGGAGGTTATTGCAAATTGTTATTGGTCATGTTTAAAAAAAAACAAAACAAATAAACAAGGGAGGTTAGATTCAATGTTCTTTATTGAAACAAAATAGGAACAGTAGATTAAAAGGGAAAATTATTGAGTCTTCTTTAAACTAAAAAGAAACACATTGGCACTTCCAAATATAATACCAGTAGCTCAGACACTGAGAGCAACAACTAATAAATGGGATCTTCTAAAACTTAGAGGCTTCTGTAAGGCAAAGGAGAAGACAAAACAATAGCCTACAGAATGGGAAAAGATCTTAACCAACACTACATCTGACAGAGGACTGATCTCCAAAATATATAAAGAACTCAAGAAACTAGACATCAAAATGCCAAAAAATTCAATTAAAAAGTTTAAACAGAGAATTTTCAATGGAAAAAATCTCAAATGGTCAAAAGACATTTAAGAAATTTTTTACCATCCTTAGCTATGAGGAAAATACAAATCAATCTTTGTGTCTGTGCTACTAATATTCTATTCAGTAAGTAGTATCATGTGCTAATACATTTGAGACTATTTCCTATTTTGTCTTCTATCAGGTATAATGTGTCTTTTTTTATACTGAGGTCTTTGATCTACTTGGGTTTTGTGCAGAATGATAGATATGAATCTATTTTCATTCACCTGGTGACATCCAGTTATGCCAGCACCATTTGTTGAATATACTTTCTTTTTTATGGTATAATTTTGTCTTTTTTGAGACTGTATCTTAAACTTTACAGAATGGTTAAGAACAGTAATACAAATAATAGCTTATGCTGGAGATGATATGGAATAAGGAGGACACTTTTCCATTACTATTGGGAGTGCAAACTGGTATAGCCATTTTGCAAATAAATATGATAGTTTCTCAGAAAACTGGAAACTTATCTACTTCAATACTCAACCATATGCATATAGCATAAGTTTATTCATACCACAAGGACACTAGTTCAACTATGTTTATAACAAACTATTGATAATAGCTAGAACATGAAAACTCATTAAATGACCATGAATGAGGAACGGATTAAAAAAATATAATATATTTAGACATCACTCAGCTGTTGAAATCTATGGCATCATGAAATTTGAAGGCAAATGAATGGAACTAGAAAAAAATCATTCTGAGTGAGATAACATAGACCAAGAAGGACAAACCACTATGTATTCACTAATAAGTAGCTGTAAAAAAAGGGGACATTTAAACATGCTATATTTCACAGTCCCAAAGAGGGTAGGTAACAAGAAGGGCCCATGTTGGGTAAATCAATCTTCTTGGAAAGGGGAAATAGAAAAAATTCTGTTACTGGACTGGGGGCAAGTGAGGATGGAAACTACAGGGATCAGGTTGGGGTTTATGGAAGAGAAGTGTCTGGAATGATATGACTATAAGGGCTTTAACAAAAACCATGAGGAACCAGCACCAACAAGGTTTTTTCTCACGGTTCTAGAGGTACATGATTGCCAATAAGGTAATAGCTATAGGTTAAAAGATATACTCACAATAAACTCTTATTTCATCTTTATTGGCACTATGACTAACAGTGAGGGCATAAGCTTATATACTCTTGCAGGCAGTTATTCTTTGGCAAGGCAATGCAGGGTTTGAATTTCTCAGTGTCACAGAGAAGGGTGATAAGAATTACACACAGGCAGTAAATGTCAGCTTTGGTTTATGACACAAGGTGGGAATGGCTAGTCAAAGTTTTTCTGGTAATGGGTCAAGTAAAGATTAGATAAAGCAATATAAAGAGGGGAACTTATGTGCTCTAACTACTATCCTAAATGTGGCGAGGCATGAGGTTTAAAGTTTATTGCTCAGCAAAACTTATGAATAAATTGAAGTCCTGAGCTTTTTCCATAAGGTCTCCATGCAGCAGATTTTCTGATGGGTGGGGCAAGTGTTTTCAGTTGCTAGGTGACCAAAGTAAACAGTAAAGAAAAGCTTTCCTTTGAAGCAGATTTTGTTCTGCTACAGCACTTACCCTAGGAGTTTGTTTTTGTTTTTGTTTTTCTAAACTGTTAAGGTTCAATTCGCACTAGAAATGGGATCTGTCAACTTCTAGCTGTTCTGGCCTTGTGGTGTAGTACTTCAGAATAAATGTTTGTTTTAACATCTAAAAGTAGAAGTTGATTAATTTCCTTTTTTTTCTTATGTCACAAAAAACAAATATTTAAATTATAATGTTGTGTTAATGAATCCAGGTACAAGTAAGTATAGGGAGTTAGGGGCCTAAGATTGGTGGTGTTAGCTTCAGATAGTTTTCTTATCTGTAGGGGTGGTGAACTTAAGATATACCAGTATGTCATCAAGCTGCTTTTGGATGTCTAAGATGGGTTTCGATTGAAATATTTTGTCTGAGGGCTGACTCTGTCCAGATATTTACAAGTAAAGACAATTGCAAGGAGGGAAGACATTGACTCTGCTCTGGACATAGGAACAAAGACCTGATTTGTGAAAAAATAAAAAAGAGATTTTGTCTGTGTGACTGTTTTCACACACAGCTAGAAGAAGTTACCCATATACCCCCAGATGTATGGGGAAATTATGCCCAATAAATGATAAAGTACACTGCTAAAAGTTTCTGAGAGATGAATTTCAAGGAAATAACAAAATGGCACACACACACACACACACACACACACACACACAAATCCTATGCATAAAACAGCCAACGCATTCAAAGGCAATTAAGATCAAAACTTCTGGAATTTTGGATTTATCTCCACCAGGGCTCTTGGCTGTGATGGGTCAGGCTTATAGGTGCCAACTGAGTTCCTACATTATATTTCTGTGGCTCCCAGAAACGTGGGTTATTTTATTGTCAGGTAGAAACATGATAGAAGGCAAAAATCTCAGGAATCTACAAGAACAAGCCCCAATAAGACTGCTAGCAATAGTGGATACATAGCCTGACCTCCTTGTCCTGTAATGAAATTGGTGACTACTCCAATTGTCATCAGAAAGCCTTTATCAAGTAGTTGATGGAAACAGATACACTCTAAACATTAGGCTGTTCTTAAGAAATCCTGTAGAAGAGAGGGAGGAAATATTTTAGGGACCAAAGGGGTTAAGACATCACAAAAAACCCACAGGACAATTAATATGACTTATAGTTACTCACAGAGTCTGAACCAAAAACCAGGGAGCCTGCATGGGACTAACCTAGGCTCTATACATATATGTGATGGTTATATACTTAGTATACTTGTGGAACCCCTAACAATGAGAGCAGGGTATATACCTAATGCTTTGGATGGCTCTTAGAAAACTATTCCTCATACTGGATTGGCTTGCCCAGCCTTAATACAAGTAGAGGTGCTTAGTCTTAACACAACTTGTGCTTATATTTTGTTGATATCTATGGGAGGCCTGCCCTTTTTGAACAAAAACAGAGGAGTGGTAGATTAAAGGAGAAGGGAGAGGGAAATCAGAGAGAATGGGAGGAGAGAAGGAAAGCTATGGTCTAAATATAAAGTAAATAAATACAATAAAAGAATAAAAAATATGCACATTATTGTATAAGAATTGCCTTATTCATAATGTTTCTTTCCAACAATATAACAGTAACTAAGACAGAAGTTGGTAACAGGTGAGGGGTATGACAGGTCTTACCATGTTGTCTGATGGAAAATTAGAAAAACTTGGGATGTTGGAGTAGAAAATCAGTGGAATGTTTTAAATAAAGATTAATGAGATATTCTAGAGGGATCATTCAAAGTAGTAGTGTTGAACATGGTGTGGACTATGAAGGCCCAGCTGATAACATTTCAAATAGTAAAAATATTAGCAGCTTATGGCTAAATTGAAAAGTTTGGATTAATTTCTTTGACAATGGAGATTTAAATATAGCCTATTATTGACCGAGTCACATGGTTATAAGTGAGCACTCATACAGATCTATAAGGAAAAAGAACAAACAGGACAAAAAGAAATGTAAAATGTACAGTTTAATGATTAAAAAGAGCCCTATAAATTTTAGTGTTGAAATCAACTATTTTTCTCAAGCAGATGAAAAATTTAAACAAAAGAATGATGCTAAATGGATTAAAGCAAGAGAAAAATCTCAGATAAAGACCTCAGTGAAACAATACTGAAGTCTGTGAAATGAAAAACTCTGAGTGATTGTCTATGCCTGAAAAACAAAAGAAAGCTTATGCAAACAGAATTCAAGAGGTGGGCCAGATTCCAATTCCATCAAGGAGAAAAATTTGTCTGTTTCAGTCATGTGATTCTAGGATTAGGGTCAAAAAGAAAAACAGTGTCTGGAAACTTCCTCCATTTTTAAGGAGAGGCAGTGAGGTGAGACATGTGTCAGAGGTATCCCTGCATGGAGACCCAAAAAGATCATTTGGGCCTAGTAGAAACCTCAAGTTAGTAGGGATGTCAAAGCAATGGGGTACCTGCAAGAAAAGTTGCTAATGGACTGGAACAAGCCCAAGAGAAAGAAATACATTGCAGGCAGCAAAACTAGGAGTGCATAGCTATCTATGCCCTTGTACATCAATCACTGAATTGTGGAATTTAAAGTTTGCCCTCTAAGCCTTTAGATCTTGCTTTGGTTTGTTCTGTCCTTGGAACAGTAATGTATAATCCATTGCATTGTATGTTGGAAGTATGTAAATTATTTTCTGATTTTACAGAAGTTTGTAGTACTTAGATTGCCTCAAGTCTCAAAAGGTACTTGTGACTTTGGAATTTGCTTGTTTGTTTGGTTTGTTGGTTTAGGGGTTTTATATTTTTATTTATTATTTGGTTAGTTTACATCATGCACCCCAATGACTATGGCAATATTTGAAGAATAAAAAAATGCATTTTACATTATGATATTGCTATAAGCTTTTATGTATGGAAGGTTGTGGTTTAAATAAAAATGATCTCATTGGCTCATATGTTTGAGTGCTAAGTCTCTGGTTAGTTGAACTATTTGGGGATGTTTAGGAGTGGCCATGTTGAGGTAGATATGGCATTGTCAGAGAAAGTGTGTTATCACTGGGGGGTGGGCTTTGAGATTTCAAAAGCACACAAACACAAGGACCAGTCTCTCTCCAAAGTGCTTCAGGATATGAAGGGTTTTGGAATTTCATGTTATCTGTTGCTATTTTTCTCTATGAATCTTCATAATAAACAAATTCAAAACAAGTTATGGCAGTAAGATGACACAGATGTGAGAGTCCTTTCTTTCAGTAGATTATTTAAACTAAGCCACCTTCACTGTGAAAACTGAAAATGTGGGTTTGAGAAAACATGCTGAATGTGACAGCAAAATTACTGTGGTGTTTATACATTTTTCATAGTGTTGTTCCCAGTAGAATGAATTTCTCTAGTTTTTACAACAATGTATAAAGATTCTGCTTTTACAAGGTTCAGAATCTGCTGACATTGCTGCTGGAGTTTCTTGTTAGCTAAGAGACAATACTAAGCCTAAATGCACCAAACTGAAAACTTTGAGATACACAGAGGCTTCAAGAAAGTGAGTTGCATGACCCTATGTGTTCATATTTGTAAAGTAAAGAACAGAGAGTTAGAATAGAAATGTGGTAAACTACTAGAAATCAAATCTACACAATGGAGTACTACTCAGCAGTAAGAAAAAGTGATATCCTAAAATTTGCAGGCAAATGGATGGATTTGGAGACTATCCTCCTGAGCGAGGTATCACAAACCCAGAAAGATAAGCAGGGGATGTACTCAGTCATTGGTGGACTCTAAACGAACAAACAAAAAACAAACAAACAAACAAAAAGCAAAGCATGCCCAAGCTGCAAAGCTGCAAACCACAAACACTGAACAGCTTGGGATCAGAAACACCTTGGACTGACATCTTGGATTCCACTCCCCCTAGAGGAATACCTGACTCACTCTTGAGGGAGGGGGAATAAAACTGGTTCTGCCAGGAGTGGAGGCTGAACTAAGCAATACTGGTACCTTGGGACCTGGGGAATCACCTGCCCATGGGGGGGGAGATGGGGAGATGTGGAGAAGAAAGTATGACCTGATGTGGTGGTAGGGTTAAGGGACCTTGATTAAGGATATACAAGGATAGAAAGTGTGACTCCTTTATTCATAATAAAAAAAGAAAAACATACACTGTATATAAAAATAAAAGAAATCAAATAAAACAGCCAGAAAACCCTCAAACCCTGAAACACTCATGCTTTATCTAAGTCAAACAATATACCACAGAGCTTACTAAATCTATAATTATTTTCTATGTCTTGGAAAGTCATAGGTGATGCTGTCACTGGTTTCCCAGCAACCCACTCTATCAGCCTACTAAAGATTGAGATTGGTACTCTCAGCTACATATTAATGAGAAGAATGCTGTGTCATTTGCTAAGTACACATAAATGAAATAAATACATGCATGAATACACAGATATTTTTCTCTTTCCCATCTAAAACTAAAAGGATGAAAGTTTTTTTTCTAAACATTTCTAGGAATTAACAACATCCACTAGTCTCTGAATCATTTTACATTAAATTATCCAAATACTATTGGGTTTTTTTATAATCCACATGTGATAAGAAGACATTTAAACTCAGTGTTTATAAGATAAATATATATAGCAAAATTACTAGTGACCAGGATATTTTTGGAAAAACTAATTGAGGGAAAATAATTTAAATTTTAACGTAAAAATTATGTTTAAGTATCATTATGCAAATAGAACTATAAAAGCAAATTCTCTTTTATGAGTAAAACAATAAATTGTTCATTTATGATCTTTTTATTCTAGTCTAAGACAATATTATCAGAACTATTTTCTTTTCTGTTTGTTTTTCTATGGCTTTAAATTTCAGGAAGTATATGTTCCTATAAGCTTTCTCTTTTCTTAAGGAAATGAATATTTTTTTGTCTAGGACTTCACATTACTTTTCAATGATTATAATATTATCATTCCTCCATAATTTGTATTTTCAGTTTATAAACCATTTTCCTGGGACAAATGATTAAACTACTTTTTCTTATTCTGTTGACCTGACACAAGACTGTAATTATTAACAGCAATACCCTGCTACTGATAGATGATCTAGCTCTACTTGTTCCCTAATTAGGATATCTCATCTGAAGTCATTAAATGCAGGGAATGTGAGCACATATTTGTGTTTGTTGCTTTTATTTGTTCTTTGTACTGTTTCCTAATTATCAATGTACTCCAGTGCAATCAACATTTCACATAATGTTCCAATGATCTATTCTTTTTAAAAGGCAATAAAAATATACCTTCTATTTTGTGTTAGTGTCCATCTTAAACCCTAGACTCAGACTCATGGTTTTGAAAATACAGACTACATAACTATTATTTACTTAACTTGCTTAATTTATTCTTTGACTTTTTTCATACATTGTATGTTGTTTCTTTCCCCTATCTCAAGGTTTCTCAAAGCTTGTTTCACTACCTACAAAAATTTATATTCTCTACCCCTCTTTAAAAATCAAACAAAAGAAAACCCCCCGAAAATAAAAAGGTCCCATTAATGTTGACAAACTACTAAGCATGATTTTTACCGTGAAATGTGGCTTGTAATTTGCTATTATTCCAACACCAAACCAAAAAAACAAAACTTCAAAAAATTACTAATTACTAACAACTAATTTTTCATCTCTCAATCATGACCAATTGTCAATAGCTTCTTGGCCAGAAGTAGAACTGTATTCCTACTTCTTCTTCTCCTCCATACTTAGAATTTTCCTGGATTGAGCTTGCTCAGGTCTTATGCATGCTGTCATAATCATGTTAGTTCTTACATGCATCTGCCTTGCTGTATCTACAAGATAAAAGCACTTTTTCTGGATATATATATTATATTTAATAAAACTTGAATATTGGGAAGAGAGTATACAGTTAAATTTTAGGCAGACAGTTCAAAAAATTTTTAAACCTTAAATACAAAGATAAACAGTTAAGTCAGTCACACATACTTTAAATCTCAAGATAGAAAAAGCCAAGATGGTGATTTACACTTTAGATCTCACAATTCTAGAGACAAAACTTTTTTTTGTTTTTGTGAGTTTATGGTTACATGCCTTTAATCTTAGCCTAGATAAAATAAGACATATAAAAGCTTATAAGAAAACACACAAAAAACAAAAGAGACTAAAAAAAGCAACTGGCAAAAGTGACTAACTAAAGCGACCAAAAACAAGACTAAAAAAGTTGCCAGACAGTTGAGTAAAAATTAACTATAGTGCTTTCTCTCTCCAATACTTCAGCCTTCCCTGATATTTGACTTGAAGTCTCATTTGTGATACTACACTTTTTCCTTGATCTTGTTTACCATATATGGCTCTTGCTAACTCCTCTTCCACATGGATTCATGAGTCTTGAGGGAAAGGGTGTGATGAAGGCATTCTTCTCCAAAGTCATTCACTTTCTGTGTGTCTTTCAATTGTGAGTCTCTGTATTAAATTTAAGGTACTGAAAAAGAAGCTTCTCTGAGGAGTGTTAATTTGCTCTCATGTATAAATATAACAATATTGCATCAGGAGTATTTTTCTTGCTATGTTTCTTTAGCAGAATAACTGCAGTTTATTTTCCATTTAGAGCCCATAACTTATCTATTTTCAGATTCTTTGCCTTACTAACAGGATCAGGTTTGTGCTTCTGCATGGAGTGGTGTTGTAGGACAGGCCAATAAACCAAGGAAATTGCTACAAACCAGTGTCAAGGCATGCACATAATGTACTTCCTTGTGAGCCAACCTGAAGTCTCCCTACGGGCCTAGAAACAGAAACTGTCTAGTTGTTTGGAATCTGTGTAGCAACAGGCACTGCCCAGAGTTCCTGACCATTGGGAATCTGCCTAGCAACAGAGATGTCAGATCTCCTAATTATGCTTAGACAATGAGGAACACCCATACAATATCACATAGCTTGGTTGCTAGAAGGAGGGTACATAAGGCTTTCCCCATTGCTGAATAAAGGAGTTAGTCCTTTTCAACTGAATACTAAGGTATGTGTCATTGATTCTACATCTTCCTAATCCCTCCCCTGAAATAACTGTTAGAACCCAGAAACAGAGTGGACCTTAAATTTAATATAAAAGCAGTTGGTTCCTTCTCAACTTTGCTACTACTATTACACAAGCATATCATGAAAGGTGCTTGTTGTAGAAGAAAACACTCAGAAAAGAAAAAAATCCTGCATATGTGGCTATGAGAATTAATATTTTCAAATTGACAGGATATAAAGTCACAATGAATACATAATTTGGACATCTCTGTTAAAGATATCTATATTATGTTAGCTTATATGTAAATACCCACTGAAATGCTGGCAGCAACACTCCATGGATTGAAGTTTTGGACTGAATAAAAAGAATAGAGCAAGAAGCTTAAAAGTATGCATCTTCTTTTTTCCTGAATACAGATGTCATTTAGTGTTGGAGCTTGAATTTCCTTCCATCCCTCCTTCTTTGCCATGATAGATAATATTATTTGGAACAAAATAATCCCTTCATTCCATAAGTTGTTTTGTGTGGGAGTTTCTCACAACAATGATAAATATAAATATGTGAATAGCAAGAAGCAGGTCTGGATAAATGAGGCCGCCCCCTTTTGGAACCCAGATAGGTTTTTCATAAGCTCTAGAGACTAAACATGTAACTGAAGAACTGAAGGATATTATGTTTTCCTGCATGGTTTTGGCCTTTAGTTTGGTTTTGCCTATAGTGAGCCATTTGAAAAGGAAGAATGAGATAGATATATGATAGGATAAAAAAAGTAGATTATTGAATCTACCCTGAGAAAAGGGGTATATAGATATAATATAAGATTTATTAATCTACTTTTAAAAAGCAATACTAGTTTTAAATAGGATTTGATTTATTATATATTTTACACAAATTTATATATTGATATAAAGTTGAGATTAATTTTATTACTGTACATGTATTTTATGCTTGTTTCTATATAATTCAAATAACAATGTAATACAATTACTAGTACTTGAAAGTTATTATTTCCAAATAATCAGGATATAAAGAAATACAAATTAGTCTTTAAATATAACAATCAAACATAAAGTCATATTGGATATGTTTTCAAGGTGAAATAGATTTATTTTAGATATACAGGACTTCTTCAAACACTTCAGAGATCTACAAAATAATGCATTTAAAGTATTTCAGTAACATAGGTTCTTTTTATTTTTATGACAATGAGACATATCTGCTCCTGGAAGCACCAAACCATGAGATGATAGGCACTGAAGAAACTCCATATAGTGTTGACTTTCTTTATGGCAAAAGTTAGCCACTGGGCAAGAAAGTGTCCTTGCCCTGACTGCTGACAGTATGATGTCTGAAATAGACAAGTCAGATATACAAGAAAAAAACAGCCAATCCTTGACAGAACAAGGTAGGAGTGTGATAATATATTACATATTTAATAAAATCTGGAATATCAAGTGATCAATATACAGTCAAAAACTAGGCAGACATAACTCAGGGAGTTCTTGATCTTTCACTACAAGGCCTAACAGCTGGGCTACAATGGCACACACCTTTAATCCCAGCCTGGGAGTGGTGACCCATGCCCTTAATCTCATAACTCTAGAGACAGAACTTTCTGTGTTTCTGTGAGTTCAAGGCTGACTACCAAATAGAATAGTTCCCACCTTTAATCCTAAACTGGTTGGGATACAGCTGGTGAGAAGGGTATTTAACACTGCATAGGAAAACAGCAGAGGTAGAAGCAACCAGGAGCAAGGCTGAGGAAGTTGGAAAACAGCTGAGTGAGATTTGACCATAGTGTTTCCATTCTCTGATATTTCAGACATTTCCTGATATTTGGCTCTGAGTTTCTTTAAAAACAACCAGAATTTGTTCAACATAGGAGGTTTTTTAAGAATATGCTGCTTCACAGATAAGTCTGTCAGATATGCCATGCCTGTATACCAAAGATGAATGTTCCAATGCTAAAGAGGAACCTTGGGTGACTATCCAGGCAGTGAACTGTTTCTGTCTTTTTCACAGTTTTTGCAAGTCACTTGGTTGCACTTTCTATTTACTTAGTTAATATTATTTCCTTCATGGGTCTCTGAGGGATTTGAAGATCAGATAGTTGTATTTATAGTTTTATAAAAGAAAATTACTAAGATGTATAAAGTATATAACTTTGAGAAACATCAAAAGATAGTTTTCAGGTTGTTAATACAACTTAGATAGAAAGTGAATTAAGTATAATTCATTCTTTAAACTCACCAAAATATGATAAATAATGCAATGTTTTTTAATTTGTCATTTTCTAATGGATTGGACATTATGATATAATAATTGCTTGCATATAGTTTATACCATTATTATACATATTGTACATAATTTTTCTCATGTTAGTTATAATCTTTTTATTTACGACACAAAGGGGTTCTTTTGTAATATATTGTATATTTAATACAACCAAACCAGAATATTAGAGGAGAGAATCATCCACAGTTAGTTAGGCTATGAAGGTCAGAGAGTGATGATCCATGCTTTAATCCCATCACTTGGGAGACAGAGATCTTTTGGGATCTCTGTGAGTTCAAGACATTATAGACAGGCAGTCATAGCTCACATCTTTAATCATAACTCTAGGATTATAAAACAGAGTTGAGCCAGGAAGTAAAATAGCTGGGAAGGGAAAAATATAAGGCAGGAGAAGGCTGAAATTCAGCCATTCTGTAGAAACAACCAGTCAGGCTGAGGATTTGAAAAAACAGCAGCATGTACCCTGTTTGGCCTGAAAGGTTGGCTGGCTGAGAATTAGCTGTGGTTTGTTTCTTCTCTTTGATATCCCAGACTAATTTTATTAAATATATAATATATCACTACCTCCATTTTTTATTTGACAAAAGGGAATGTTTCTTCCCTGTTGTTGTGTATTAGGGGCATATAAATTTTTAGTTTTATTTTATAGGAGAACATAGCTAAAAGATTGCCTTGAGTCTTAGATTTTACTCTTTTAAATAAATTAGAATGTTTAAAGATTATGGAAACCTTTGATTTTACTGAATGCATTTTGTATTATGAGATGGCCATGAGAACTGATGACAAGGAGAGAAATGCTATGGATATCAGATTGAAAAAGGGTGAAATTGTGATTGTTAATATTTTTTAACATGACTGTATGTAGAATACACACAAGTGAAACCTCTGGAAATTCTCCTACACACCTAGAATTTGTAAACCTCTCGACATGCCTGTCATAGATTATCTGGCATCCAGCTGTACACTGTGGAATGTGAATCTGCACTAATATATAACATACCACAAACACACACACAACTCAGAGATTGTAAAATATATTAAAAATTGAGAAGTAATCTGAGTCCTGACATTTATTGTTTGTAATAAGTTCTCTGTCCTGCCAGCTCCCAAGTAATGACATGGAGACTTCTTAGTTAAGATAGCTTGGCTTTAGTTTAGACTTATCTACCAGTTCTTATAACTTAAATTAACCAATTTTTATTAATTTATGTTCTGTCACATACCACCCACTCTGCTTCTTTTATGTCTTGTGGCATCTCTTGCATACCTAAATTCTTCATTACCTACTTATTCTTTCCCTGTCTGGAAGTCCCACCTATACCTACTGTCTAGCTATTGCCAATCAGTGTTTTATTACACCAATCACAGAAATACATTATCACACAGTATACAAATATCTCAAAATATTTTCCCTTTTGTCTAAATAAAAATAAAAGATATCAACTCAAAGACAGTGAAATTATAAAACAAAAAATAACAATTATCAGGTAAGAATTATACCTGCAATGCCCATTCTATTAGTATTGGCAAATTCAAAGAAAATACTCTATTATCTACCCTATTTTGGTAGTCCTAAATTTTGTACCTGATTTACTTTTTGTTTTAACGTACATTATCAACACAAAACTATCCTTTGAGTTCTTAGAATAACTTAAGCTTTTATGTTTCTCAACCTTATATATTTTTTATTTCTCTTGTGAATTCCTTTTCTGAATTTGGTAACAAGGAAAGCTTTAATTATAACTATATCATATTCAAATTCATCAGAGACCTAAGAATGATATACTGGTAGCTGAGCAAATAGGAAGTGTAGAGCAAACCACTGAAAGTATAGAAATGACAGAAACAAATGGCAACCTGGAGAGTCACTTAAGATTCTTCTAAAACACTGGTATATCTATCTTCAGGCTACAGTCCAAGAATATCTAACACATTTTTTGTGAAGCAGGAAATTTATGAAAGGCTGTCCTACCTTGTCTTGGTAATGTTTGGAAGTCACATTTTTTGTGTACTGCTTTACCAATTTGGAGAAAATACTGTCAGGATTTGAAGCAATCAGAGTTTCTTGCCTTATGGTTAACTTTGACATAATAAAAGCAAACTCCGTAAGAGGCTTCATTAATGCTCATAACCCTGTTTTGAAGTAAATTAGTGTTACCCCAGGAGCAGACATGTCTCATTCTCACGAAGTCTGAAGTTATTAAAACATATTAAACCAATATTCTGTAGACCTTTGAAATATTTCAAGACTATCAATCTATCAAAATATATTTCCATTTGACTTTGAAAACATACCTAATATAACAAGGTTGCTTAAATGTACGTTACATTTTTAAATGAGCTACATATGTACAATACTATGAACAAAAGTAAAAACTTATATACATTTTAACAAAAATAACCTTAAATTAGTATCAATATACAAAATTTATGTCAATGTAAAATATTTGAGATTAATAGTTGCATTTTAGTTTAAAGTCGATTTGTAGGAGTAGGATTATACTATTCTTTTAATACCCTTTTTTGTTTGTTTTTAAAAAGGTTCTTGAATCTAATCTACCTTGCATAGTTTCTTCCCTTACCATGAACAATAATAATTTGTCAATAATCCCCTTAAAATTGGTAAATATTCATAACTACTAAATGATTAAAGTCCAGCCACCTTTTGTTTTGGGAAACTTGGTATAATTTTTTTTTAAAGTGTTTCCTGAAATCTTAGCTTGGCAGCATCTTTTTTTTATTTTATTATTATTATTATTATTATTATTATTATTATTTTTATTATTATGAACAAAGAAGTCACACTTTCTAACCTTGTATATCCTTATTCAAGCTTCCTTCCCCCTCCCACCACATCAGGTCATTCTTTCTTCTCCACACATCCCCATCCCATCCCTGGGCAGGCAGCAGGCAGTCTCATGGTCCCACTGCACCAATATTGCTTAGTTTAGTCTCCACTCCTGGCAGATGCAGTTTTCTCTCCCCTCCCTCAAGAGTGAGTCAGGTGTTCCTCTAGGGGGTTGTGGAATCCAAGGAGTCAGTCCAGTGTGTTTCTGATCCCAAGCTGTTCAGTGGTTGTGGTTTGCAGCGTGGGCATGCTTTGCTTTTTTCTTGGTTGTTTCCTTGTTTAGAGTCCACTAATGAGTGAGTACATCCCCTGCTTATCTTTCGGAGTCTGAGATGCCTCACTCAGGAGGATATTCTCCAAATCCAGAAAATTTGGATGATGAGCAAGTCCTGGGATAGCTAGTTGTTGTTCAATCTCAGCGTGTTGGGGAAGTAAAAGCTTATCTGAATTCTGACTGAATAGTCTATAAGACTGGACTATCTCAGCTAGCAGCTTTGAAAATGTTCTGGATGTATAATATTTAGAAAACTTCAAAGAGATTCTAGCACCCAGATCAACCTTCCAGAGAGTTGCTCTCCAGGACCAGGGTCAATCCCTAGAGACTGATCTCAGCTTTCCCTAGCAGACAGGAGGTAGGTTTTGGCAGAGAAAGGCTCCTCCAGTCACACCTAAAAGAGGGGACCTTGCATGGCTGGCCAATCCTCCAATTGCTTCAGCAGAGAAGGACTGAGGTCTTTGAAATTCAGACCCTGTCCGGAGGTAAGCAGATTCTGGCACCTGGACAACCCTTCCAGAGAGTTGCTATCTGGGAACAGGGTCAGCTCTCCCTAGCAGACACGAGCTAGGGTTTGGCGGTGAGGGGATCCTCCAGGCAAACCTAAACAAGTGGACCTTGTACTGCTTGGCCCCACATCAGGGCAAACTGCAACATCAGGGCAAACTGCATCATCAGAGAAGGACTGAGGATTTGAAATTCAGACCCCTCTCCAGAGCAGAGTCAGAGATTAAGCAGACCCCTTGCTCAGAGGAGACAGGAGACCCACAAGTCATCTTGCCACAACTGCTAGGAGCTGCCTAACCATGAACAACTGAAGCCATGGGCAGACACCAGTGCAAAAATACATATAACAAAATAAAGAACAACAAATGCAACTCCAGAAGAAACAGATGGTTCTACAACTACAAGACTTGAACAGAGCAATGAAGAGGAAACAGAAGGAAATGACACCAAAAACACCCTTATGAAGATTATTGAAGCCTTCAAAGAAGATATAAAAATTTTCTTTAAAGAAATAGAAGAAAATACAAACCAAAATTGGAAGAGATGAACAAATCCTTGAAAGAAAACCAATAAAAGGTAAACCAAAAAGTAAGAGAAACATTTCAGGAACTCAAAAGTGAAATAGAAGCAATAAAAAGGCACAAAATGAGACAAAGGTAAAAATAGAAAATCAGAAGGAAAGAGCTGAAACTACACACACAAGCATAACCAACAGAATCCAAGAGATGGAAGAGAGAATCTCTGGAGTGGAAGACTCAGTAGCAGAAATAGTTACATCAGTCAAAAAAAAATACTAAAACCAAAAAAGCCATAATACAAAATGTTCAGGAAATCTAGTACACCATAAAAGACCTAACCTGAGAATAATAGGAATAAAAAAAAGGAGAAGAATACCAACTCAAAGACACAGATAATGTATTCAATAAAATCATAGAAGAAAACTTTCCTAACTTAAAGAAGAAAATGCCTATAAAGATACAAGAAGCTTACAGAACAGGAAATAGATATGACCCCCAAAAAACTCTGCTTGCCACATAATAATCAAGCCACAAAACATACAGAACAAAGAAACAATTTTAAGAGCTGCAAAAGAAAAGGGCCAACTTACTTATAAAGGCAGACAAATCAGAATAATACCTGATTAGTCAATGGAAACGAAGAAAGCAAGAAGGACTTTGTCAGAAGTTATACAGACACTAAAAGAGCATGGCTGCCAACCTAGACTACTATATCCAGCAAAATAGTCAATCACCATAGATGGAGTAAACAAGATATTTCATGACAAAGTCAGACTGAAGCAATACCTATCTACCAATCTGGCCCTCCAAAAAGCATTAGAGGGAAAACTCCTACCTAAGAATCCCAAATACACCCATGAAACCACAAACATTAAATAATCCCATAAAAGAAAAGCCCAGAGAAAGGAAATATATACATGCTACCACCAAAAATAGCAGGAAACATCAATCATTATTCACTAATATCTCTTAACGTCAATGGACTCAACTCACTTATAAAAAGACACACATTAACAAGATGGATACAAAAACAGAAGCTATCCTTCTACTGCATACAAGAAACACACCTCAACCACAAAGACAGACGCAGGCTCAGAGCAAAGGGTTGGGAAAAGATTTTCCAATCAAATGGCCCTAAAAAACAAGCTGTCGTTGCCATCCTAATATCTAACAAAGTAGACTTTAAGCTAAAAGCAATTGAAAGGGACCAAGATGGACATTACTTATTCATTACAGGAAAAATTGGTCAAGAAGAGATTTCAATCATGAATATTTATGACCCTAATATAAGGGCTCCTATCTATGTAAAAGAAACACTGCTAAAGCTCAAATCCCATATCAGTTCTCTAAACCCTAGTAGTAGGAGGCTTCAGTACCCCACTTTCACTTCTGGATAGGTCAACCAGACAGAAACTCAAGAGAGAAATAAGGAGTCTAACAGAAGTTATACAAATGGATTTAATTGATAGTTACAGAAGCTTCCATCCAAGGGCAAATTAATTTACATATTTCTCAGCACCACATGAAACTTTCTCTAAAATTGTACACATAATTGTTCATAAAGCAAATATGAATAGATACAAAAAATTGAAATAATCTCTTGTGTCATATCAGAGCACCAGGGCCTAAAGTTAGAGTTCAATAACATCAAAAGTAACATAGAGCCTACCATCTCATGGAAACTAAACAACACTCAGCTGACCCACCTCTGGGTCAAGAAAGAAATTAAAAAAGAAATAAATTTTTTCTAGTATTTAATAAAAATGAATCTACAACATACCCATACATGTGGGACACAATGAAAGCAGTCTTAAGAGGAAAAATCACAGCCTAGATGCCTATATGAAAAGCATAGAAAAATCCCATACTAGAGAACTAACAGCACAACTGAAAGATTTAGAACAATTAGAAACAAACTCACCTAGAAGGAGTGGAGAGCAGGAAATAATCAAACTTAGAACTGAAGTCAATAAAATTGAAAAAAAAAAGAACAATACAAAGAATCACTGAATCAAAGAGTTAGTTCTTTGGGAAAGTCAATAAGATAGATAAACCCCTATCCAACCTAACCAAAAAGCAGAAAAGGGTATACAAATCAACAAAATCAGAAATGAAAAGAGAGACATAAAAACAGACACCCAGGAAATCCAGAGAATGAAAGAAATCGGAAGTAAATGTTCATATTTAATGTTTATAACTGTTTGAATGGCTTGATTCCCCCCACGTTTCCAATTCCAAGTCTCTGTTTCTGATGAATTATTAATCTAGGTCTTACCATTTTCTTGTGATTGTTATTTATCTAGACACATAAACCCACAATAGCCCAATTTCCTTTTTTTCCATAGTAAGAAGGAAAGTGCTAGGGTGAGGACTTGGTGATCAAGGACACCCGATGCTCTTGCATAGAAACAGCACTCAATTCCCAAGCTCCAGCCAACACTTGTCCCATAACTCCTCTTCCAGGGAATCCAACATTGTCTTCTGACCTCTGAAGGCACTAACCATTTATGTAGAGAACCCTCATGGAGAGAAATGCTTGTAAACATAAAATAAATATGTTTTAAACAATAAAGAAAAGCAGTACTTGGAAGAACTGCCATGAAATTGGCTTTGTCAGATATTAGAGAGAAAAGGGAGTGAAGAGGAAATTGATAAACAATGGAGAAGAAAATGTTACAACCCTGGTTTTCAGAGGTTCTCATTCATTCTATTCCAAGTACTGTGAAGACAGGAGCTCACGTCTTTGTTTGAATAATGCCTTCAGTTTTGTAGAGCATGTGTCTAGAAGTGTTATTTGGGAGCCACACAGTAATTCTACATTTATAAGACCTCTCTTACATAGAATGTCTTCCTGGGATTCCAGCACAGATTTCTCCCTAAGTGAATTTTAATTTTTATCATCTTCTTTTCAGAAATTCTGAAGATCTCTTCCTAACAATAAACTCATCTTATCTTTATAAACCCCCCCCAAAAAAATCCCTAAAGACTTACAGTTGCAATCCAATGGCATTAGCTTACCTATGTTCATAGCAGCTTTATTTGTAATAGCAAGAACCTGGGAACATCCTAGATGCCCCTCAACTGAAGAATGGCTTAACAAACTGTGGTATATCTACACAATGGAGTACTGCTCAGCACTAAGAAAAAAATGATATTCTAAAATTTGCAGGCAAGTGGATGGATTTGGAGAATATCCTCCTGAGCAAGGTATCACAAACCCAGAAAGATAAGCAGGGGATGTACTCACTCATTAGTGGACTCTAAACAAACAAACAAGCAACCAAGAAAAAACCAAAGCATGCACAAGCTGCAAACCACAAACACTGAATAGCTTGGGATCAGACACACCCTGAACTGACTCCTTGGATCCCACTCCCCCTAGAGGAGCACCCAACTCACTCTTGAGGGAGGGGAGAGAAAACTGGATTTGCCTGGAGTAGAGGCTGACTGAGTAATATTGGGACCTTGGGACCTCCTTCCCATGCTGGGCAGAGGGGGTAAGGAGATGTGGAGAAGAGAAAATGACTTGGTGTGTTGGGAGGGGGAAGGGACCTTGAATAAGTATATTCAAGGATAGAAAATGTGATTTCTTTATTCATAATAAAGGGAAAAAATAGAAAAAAGAAAAACATTAAAAAAATCACCTATCGTGACCAAGTAGGACTCATCCCTGAAATGCAAGGTTGGTTCAATATATGAAAAACCTTAAATCCAACATGAAAAGAAATTGATGGAAAAAAACACATGATCATATCTTTAGATGGTGAAAAAGCCTTTGATAAAATTCAAAACTCCTTTATGATAAAAGTCCTGGACAGATCAGGAATACAGGAAAAATATGTAAATATAATACAGGCGATTTACAAGTAGCTCCCAGCCAACATCAAAATTAATGGAGAAAAACTCAAAGCAATGAAACTAAAATCAGAAACTAGACAAGGATGTCTGTTCTCCTCTTCTCTATTCAATATAGTTCTCGAAGTTTTAACTAAAGCAAGAAAAAAAAACAAAAGGAGATTAAGGGTATACAAATTGAAAATGAAGAAGTGAAACTATCTCTATTGCAGATGATATGATTGTATACATAAGTGACCCACAAAATTCTACCAGGGAACATCTACAGCTGATAAATCCCTTCAGCAATGTAGCAGGATACAAGATTAACTCAAAGTAATCAGTAGCCCTTCTATACACTAAAGATGAAAGGGATAAAAAATATGTAATATTAATA
This sequence comes from Sigmodon hispidus, assembly GCA_004025045.1. NCBI lineage: Eukaryota > Metazoa > Chordata > Mammalia > Rodentia > Cricetidae > Sigmodon > Sigmodon hispidus. The sequence goes on from PVIH01004858.1 coordinate 76,361, forward strand.
ATAGTTTCAAATAGCATTAAATACCTTGGATAACTATAATCAGGGAAGTAACAGATGTATTTGACAAAAATTTTAAATCACTGAAGAAAGGAAGTGAAGAGGATATCAGAAAATGGAAAGCTCTCCCAGATTCCTGGATAGGTAGGATCAACATATTAAAAATGGCAATGCTACCAAAAGCAATCTGCAGATTCAATGCACTGCCCATCAAAATCCCAACACAATATTTTTTGCACCTTGAAAGAACAATACTCAACTTCATTTGGAATAACAGGAAAGCCAGAATTGCCAAAACAATTTTGCTCAACAAAACAAACTCAGGAGGCATCACCATCCCTGACTTCAAGATTTACTATAGAGCTACAGTAAATTAAACAGCATGCTACTGGCATAAAAACAGACTTGTGGATCAATGGAATCAAATTGAGGATCCAGGCATTAACCCAAAAACCTATGAACATCTGATCTTCAAGAAAGAGGCCCAAAATATTCAATGGAAAAAAGATAGTATCTTTATCAAGTGGTGTTGGCATAGCTGGATGGTAGTGTGTAGAAAAATGCAAATAGATCCAAGCCTGTCACCTTGCACAAAACTCAAATCCAAGTTGATCAAAGACCTCAACATAAACCTAACCACTTTAAACTTGATAGAAGAGAAAGTGGAAAATACCCTCCAACAAATTGGCACAGGTGACCACTTTCTAAATATAACACCAATAGCACAGATACTAAGAACAACAATCAATAAATGGGACCACCTGAAACTGAGAAGATTCTGTAAAGCCAAGAACACTGTCAATAGGACAAAAACAACAGCCTACAGAATGGGAAAAGATTTTCACCAACCATCCCATTGATAGAGGACTGATCTCTACAATATATAAAAAACTCAAGAAACTAGAGCCCAAAACCTTGACTAACCCAATCAAATCATGGGGTTCAGAACTAAAAAGGGAATTCTCAACAGAATAACTATGGATGGCTGAAAGGCACTTGAAAAAGTGTTCGACTTCTTTAGCCATCAAAGAAATGCAAATAAAAACAACTTTAAGAGCTTGTAAGGAGCTTGAACAACCTCACACCTGTCAGATTGGCTAAGATAAAAGATACAGATGACAGCCTATACTGGATAGTTTGCAGAGCAAGGGGAACAATCCTCCATTGTTGGTGGGAGTTTAAGCTTGTTCAGCCACTCTGGAATGCAATATGGCCATTTCTCAGAAAACTGCAAATCAATCTCCCCATGGATCCAACAATACCACTTCTGGGTGTATACCCGAAAGGCTCAGATTCTCACTCCAAAGGCATAAGATCAGCTATGTTCATAGCAGCATTATTTGTAATAGCATGAACCTGAAAACAACCTAGATGCCCCTCAATTGAAGAATGCATTAACAACCTGTAATGCATCTACACAATGAAGCACTACTCAGCAGTAAGAAAAAATGACATCCTACAATTTGCAGGCAAATTGATGGATTTGGAGAATATCACAAACCCAGAAAGATAAGCAGGGGATGTAGTCACTCATTAGTGGACTCTAAGCAAAAAAGTAAAAAGCAAAGCATGTCCAAGCTGCAAACCATAACCATTGAAGAGCTTGGGATCTGAAACACCTTGGACTGACACCTTGAATTTCACTCCCTCTAGAGGAACACCTGACTCAGTGTTGATAGTAGTGTGAGGAAACTGGATCACCCAGGAGTGGATGCTGAACTAAGCCATATTGTGACCTTGGGACCTCTTGCCCTTGTTGGCATGGAGATGGGGAGATGTGGAGAAGAGAGAGTGACTGGAGGGTATGTGAGTGTGAAGGGAGCTTGAACAATGACATACACAGTTAGAAAATGTGAATTTATTCATAAAAAAAAAGAAAAGAAAAGAAAAGAAATTTATAGTGGAGCCTCTTGCAGTGTGACCAGAGTTTATTCCTGGTGCAAGAACTGGCTTTTTGGAGTCCATTCCCTACAGGGGAATACCTTTCTCAGCCTTGATACTGGAGGGAAAGACTTGGCCCTACCTCCACTGGATATGTGGGACTTCATTGACTCACCCTGGAGTCCTTACCCTCTTTGAGGAATAGATGGGGTTATGTGGTGAGAGGAAGCTGGGGGAGGACTGAGAGGATGGGAAGGAGGAGCAGTGGTAACTATGATTTTTAAGAATTTAATAAAGAAAGAAAAAAGAAAAAAAAGAAAACATCAATAGAGCCATTGTTAGATTAGATGACCTGGGATGCTTGCTTCTATGTGCATCCCCTTGCTCTATTATCACTTAAACTTTTAAAGGTAACATATCTATCATCTATCTATCTATCTATCTATCTATCTATCTATCTATCTATATATATATATATATATACATTAATACAAGTATGGAATGTATGGTGTGCACTTGTCAGTTAGAAATTTTTTTGTTCTATTTTGAGCACATAAAAGGCATCTTTAAACTTTATAATTCTATTTAGACTGCACAGCATAACTGTAATATAAATTTATCTTCATGTCATATGAAAAGCTGACATGTAATAATAGCCATGAGTACTCTGTAGCCAACAAAATTTATCATATCTCACCTCATCTCCAAGATGTTCCTATGCAGAGGGATCAGCTTATACATCATGTATCTTGTAGTCTTTCTTGGCTTCCTCATTCATGTCTATAGACAAGATAGTCAAGATGTTCCCACCCCCAATTCTAATGTTTATTAACCTGTAATGAATCTGTAGCATTCTGTTTCCCATAGTAACAAAATCTTAACCTTTTCTCAAATGTAATAGACTTTTTGACTTCCATTTAAAAGTTAAGGTATTCTAAAGTATATAGGTTTATTTAATTCAGTAGCCCCTTGAACAATCTAGTGTTTCTTAACAGCTATTGTATATTGATAAGCATTCAAAGAATTTAAAATTAACAAAAACTATCATATAAGGTCCAAACTTTCTGTATTACAATTTGCATCCTTATGTGGCTTATATTTTTATATTCCTTTTCTTTTATCTTTAAATACTTTTGTTATTTTAAAGCTAGTTTTATAACTATCAATAGTTAATTTTTTTCTTAAGCCTGTGCACATTGTTAAACACATTGAATCATGTTCTGAGGTTTTTAGATCTGATCTTGATTTACTCTGTATCTTTAAATTTTTTGTTAGGATAAGCAAAAACTTAAAGAGCTTGCAAGTTGACCCATGGCATACTGGTGGTTCAAGTCAGCAGATACTGGTCAACTGAAAGATTTGTCTCTACACCATGGTCTGCACTAGAAACTGCAAGACTAGAAAGTGGTATTTAGCTTCATTTTTGTATTTGGAAAGATTGAAGTTATTTTAGTTCTTATATGTAAGTTTTGTCCCCACATTGTGCACCATTTGTAATGAACATATTTCTGCCCCTCTAGTTTCCAAATAATGACAGGATTTTTTTTCAATATGAATGGCTTTAGCTTAGGTTTATCTTAACAACTCTTATAATTTAAATTAATACATTTTGATTAATCTATGTTCTGTTGCATACTGCTTACCAGCTTTTTTTCTGGCATATCTCGTGGCTATATTTATCTCCTACTTTCTGTCTGCCCAAAATTTCCATCTATACTTCCTGCATAGCTACTGGCCATTTAGCTTTTTATTATATCAATCACAGTAATATATTTCATACCATGTACAAATATCTCACGATAATTGCTTATTGTTTCCTGGCTATGACTGCAATGTAACCAGAAGCCATAAGATATTACAATCATAATTCCTCTACTATGATGTATTATGCCTTTGACAATAATCCAAAATAAGACATTCCTAATTTTACTTGTTTACCCTAGGCATATTGTGGCAGCACCAAGAAAAATTACTATTCTAATGACCAAATGATCTTCATCAAGGATGCCAGAACTAGTCCATAAATGTAGGAACTGGGCAGGTCTGAAAAAAGCTCAGTAAGACAGAAAAACTATAGACTACAAATGATACTCTACTGTGGTGCACCAATATCCACATAAAACTTGAGAAAGCTTAAAAAGAGACTTTAGACACAAAACCACAGAGTCAAGCCTAGCTACTTGGTAGCAACATATTCTCAGGACAGCTCTATTTGCTGGTGGCAAGTAGAGGCACAACTTCTTATCATCTAGTTGTTTTTATATCGTTTATCTCCAGTTCTTACGCTGGCAAACTGCATTTTGTGATCACAAAGAAAAGAATCAATATTTAATTTTTTACTTATCTTAAAGGGTAGTCTTAGAAGGCATTGTAAAATAATCACAAACCTAAACTTTTATATATGAAAAAAACCAGTCAGTTCTACTTTAAATCTTCAGCGTGCTTACCTACTCACCAATAATTTTGTATACAAGGAATTTGAAGGTAGAAATAAGTATAAGGAGTCAATTATTATATTTGGTCACCAACCAATCTTAGCAAGAAAGGCAGGACAACTAATAATAATTGGACAGATTTGTTCTTGATACCTGACCCTAATAAATTCATCACTCAGTTATATGTCTTCTTGGGTTTTCTACCTCAAAGCTACTTAACAAAATCTTGGTCTAATCTTATATTATTTTCACAGCTTTGATGCACTCTCAAACCTGTGAACACATCTTCCAACATTAAGATTAAAAGAATTTAAACTAGCTTGGCTTTGGGAACTCAATTGTTATTTGTAATTGTTAACCTAAGCCACAGTCTATCTATGTCCTCAATAAAATCTTACTTTCTGTGTAACAAAAAAAAAGAGAGGCATCCTGACTCAGCATTAGCAGCAAAACCCTGTGGCTGTTTAAAAAGGCCCTGTGCTGAATAAATGAGGTTTATGAAAAGAGAACAGCAGTGCTCTACTTGCTGGTTATGTGGACTCTAAAGTTCCTCAGACTTGGACTAGTAAACATGGTTCCTGCTAGTACATCTGGCATGAAGCTAAGCTCTAAAAGACTAAAGAGCTGGATTGAGCCAGCAACCATAGCAAAGTATTTAATTCTAGCCACAGGATTTAATTGTAATCTCACCTTTTAGCAGATTGAAGGCTCTTATAATCAGGAAAAGATAGAGATATATAGTAAATACAGATTTAGAAGAAAAAAATACTTCTAAAGAGGGTACAGTATGTTAAAAATATTTTAGGCTTGGGAGAGAAAAGAAAAAGAACAGAGAAAGTCTTTAAAAATAGAGTAAAAAATCATAAGCAACATAAAGATAAAAAACTACACAGAGAGTCTGGATACTATGAGTCTTTGCATTGTCTTTGAGTTTATTTGACAGCAGAGGAAGGAGCAAGAGCTGCTAAAAGACAGTTGATTATAAAAACTGCTGGGTGAATTTAACCTATATACTTTTTAAATGCTGTAGCTTCAAAATTGAAGTCAAAAGATACATAACTTTGAAGAAGAAATTTTGCTTCTATTTCCACAGAAAATGGGAGGCTGTGGATTTATTCTGAGTTAAAGAACAAAGATTTGATCTAGAAAGTCCCCCTAGAAAATATCCAATGTGAATAACTGATCTAGATAATTCTATAACAGTTTCCTCTGAGGTCTGAATCCTGAACAGCTTCAAGGCTGCTGGCTGAGATGATCCAGCCTCACACTGCTCCATTCAGGACTTGTTCATAATCCTACATTTTCTTTGGGTCACCTTAAGATAACCAGTACCTCCAATCAGCAAGAAGTAGTTTAGAGAACTTTGTCCATATTTCTCCCACAAAAATTATGTATGTATGTTTGTCTTTGTTTAGATTATTGGTTAAAAGTTTTTGTGGCTAATAGTTGTTGTAGAAGGTTTCCGGCCCAGTTTGGGCCAGAAGTTTGGACCTTGTCCATGGTGGCATTTTCTCCCCAAAGAAATGAATCAGACACTTATATTAACTTCATACTGTTTGGCTTATGTCTCAGGCACATTACTAGCTAGCTCTTTCATCTTAATTCAACCCATTTCTAGTAATCTACCTGCCGCGTGGCCCATCCCGTAGCTCACCTGTGTTCCTCACATGTTTCTTCCTCCAGGACCAGATGGACACTGGCTAACTCTGCTCTCCTTCTACCCATCTGTCCTCTGATACTCCACCCACTTCTACGGTGCTGCACATAGGCCAAAACAACTCCTTTATTTCCAGCATACAGAGAATATTTCCACCACAAATAGTCAGGAAAAAAACTAAACAAAGTAGATTAGACTTGGAGTTTTTAACAAGCTGTGGTACCTCTACATAAGGGAGTACTACTCAGCAGTAAGAAAAAAAATGATACTCTAATTTTGCAGGCAAATGGGTGGATATGCAGAATATCTTCCTGAGCAAGGTATCACAATCCATGAAAGAGAAGCAGGGAATATACTCACTCATTAGTGGTCTTTAAAAATATATATATACATATAAAGAGAGAGATGTCATTGTACAAAAGAACACAGGGATAATGATAATGCTCTTATACACTGTATATATGCTTCACTTGTACTTGTTTAATAAAATGCTGATTGGCCAGAAGTTTGGCAAAAAGTGACTACAGGGTAACCAGATGTAAAAATTTTGTGTAGAGGAAAGGTAGAAAGCAGTCATCAGCCAGATGTACAGGAAACAAAATGAGAATATTGGACTGACTAAAGGTATCAAGACAAGTGGCTAAGCATAGATAAGAATTACTGATTAATTTAAGTGTAAGAGCTAGTTAATAATAAGCCTGAACTACTTTGTAAACCAGTTGGGACTGAGAAAATCTGGGCAACAGAGAAAGCTTCAGACTAAAATAAAGAAGTATGTCTTCAACAAATATGAATATCAGGCCATTGGTAACACTGTATAATATTGTTTTTGTTATACATATATATATATATATATTTGGTGATTTTACATCTTGTGCTCCATCAAAATCAGTTATCAGACCTCTCAGATTCATGACCACTCTCTTTTATTAAAAGTATTTTTCTTTTTTATTGGGAAATTCTGATTTTTTTTATGAAAAAAGTCATTTTTTTATCCATATATCCCCCTTTTCAGGCTGCCTTCCAACTCCTGCCCTTCCTAGTCACTCACGGTTCTCTCCATCAGTTTATCTCTTTCCCAGCAAGGGCAGGAGGTCCCAAGATCCCAAGGTGGCTTAGTTCAATATCCACTCTAGGCAGATCTACTTTCCTCACCCCAACATCAAGACTGAGTCAGATGTTCCTCTGGAGGGAATGGGCACCAAGGTACCATATTACAGTAATTAACCCACCATGAGATATATATTAAGTAATATTTATTATCGAAATATCACTTACAGAGAAGGGTTTTGTTCAAAGGGAGAAAATATAGGGGGAAGCAGTGCACCAGAGAGTTTTCCATCTGCCCGATCTGCCGCCGATCCAGGAACTGTGCCAGAGCCTGGCTTCCTCTTCTGCCTCTTTCATCCTGGGGCTTTACTTCCGATGCTCTTTCCAGTTGACCACGCCCTGCTTGGCTCCAGCACACTGACACAATCAGTTCACATGTGTAGCTTCTGATTTCCTGCTATATCTCCCACTTTTGTCTAAATAGGAAGGTTCTAAACTAAGTATAAAACTACATACTATAGGGATCATCATAAGGCAGTGTCTGGGGAAGAGAAAGGTACTAACATAAGTGAGGTCAAACTACCACTAACAAACAACAAATACAAGGTGCAATTTAATGTCTAAAATGTTGATACGAGGAAATGCACAGGGATTGCTTCAAGGCTATTTATCTCGAACAATAAAGTTCTAACATCTGACTGTCTTTGCTGAGATGTGAAGTAATAACAATCTCAACTATCCAATCTTCAACACCATCAAGACCTGAGAAGGAAAATTTATACCTGAAGTTAGAAGCATGATGAAGTAACTTCCAAAATTTAGGAGAAGACAATGACAGTTAACCACCTGGACAGTCATCCACCACTTCTCTGTACAACGGGAGCATCCATCCTTGTGGCTACTGGCCTATGATATCTGACAAGTCTCCATAGAATCAGGATATTTTTTGGTAAGACCGTCTTATCCTGTCTAGGCAGGCTTTGGCAGTCTCTATCCTTCATCCTGCTCGTCCATATTGGACAGAGAGCACGCTGACAGCAGTCTGGACAAGTGCTGTCCTTTGCCCCTCAGGCCATTGTTCACCAAACAAGACAATCTCTTTCAAGATGTCCGTGATGCTCAACACCACCTTGAGAAAGGAATGGTGATGCCAGGAGTTGTCATGTCTCTCAAGGCCAAATTCGAGATAACAAAATCTTGAATGCCATATTCTCTCGGTCTATGAAGTGGTTGAAGATGTCTATCTATCTGGTATATTCTAACATGTTTCTGAAAAGCCTGAGTACTCTGACTATTAGGTGGCAAATCTGAGTAACCATAATCTGCAATCCCAATCAACCAAGAAAGTGAAGCTAACATTGCAAAAATAGGCATTCTAAAATGAGTGTACAGCTCCTCCATAATAATTTCACATATAACAATCTTATGAATATTGACCAAAATACACATTTTGTATCAAATGACAATATCCTAACTATATATCATTATATATATAAATATATCTAACCAGAGTTATATAAAACAACGTGTGTATATATTACAACAAATGTTATGACTAGCATAAATAATTAGAGGTAGAAATTGCATTATGGAAATGGCAATGTACTTAATACACATCAATGTGCAAAATATTTTAAACAGAGGTAGACACATGCAAATTAAGGCAATTACACATTCAGCTTTGTATCAAAGTATATATTATCCCAATCAAACATATAGATTGATTTCCCATTTGTATCAATATACAAACATTTGTACCATGTTCAATATTGTAGCAATATTATCTCAATCAAACATGTAGATTGATTTGCCATTTGTATCAATATACAAACATTCGTATCATGGTGATTCATTTTTCATTCATCCTTTGGTTAATAGTTGTTTGCAAGTATAATGATCTCCTATCTATTCTCTTTTCCTTCTTTCTCTTTTTTTTTAAAATTTCTACATCTATAATATCATCCTATCATCTACCCAAGATTAACTTATAACCATCATATCAAAATGATAATTGACCATAACCCTCCCTAGAATGACCAACTTATTGGGAAAGAGACGTAGTTCTGTCATTAAATTGCTTCATGCTGGCCTGTGGGTGACAGTATCTCTGTGGGGTCCTGTTAACTAAACAATGGTCAAGTCCTAATGAAGTAACTGTAAGTATATATATAACCATTTCATAAGCATATATAACCATTCTCATCGTACTGAGTGAGTTCATCTGAAATTCCTGTTAAAGATATGATATGAAACTATCTTACAACTGTCCTGATTGGTCTATACCTCAAAAGCTATCACTGAGGTTCTTTCATTCTCTGTCACAAGGGTCTTTCTTTTTCTTTTTCTTTCGATTTTTTTTTTCTTTTTTTTTTTTTTCTTTTTTTTCAGTGGGGTTCCCATCTTCCTTCTGGATGCCTTGGAGAATGCTGGTAGGAGAAATTGTTTTTTATAGTGGGGAATCCAATGAATACTATTAACCCACCATGAGATATATATTAAGTAATATTTATTATCAAAATACCACTTACAGAGAATGATTTTGTTCAAAGGGAGAAAATAGAGGGGGAAGCAGCGCACCAGAGAGTTTTCCAACTGCCCGATCCACTGCGATCCAGGAACTGCACCACAGCCTGGCTTCCTCTTCTGCCTCTTTCATCCAGGGGCTTTATTTCCGAAGCTCTTTCCAGTTGACCACGCCCCGCTCGGCTCCAGCACTCTGATGCAATCAGTTCACAAGTGTAACTTCTGATTTCCCGCTACAGTACTAGAACAAGGTTTTTCAGATCCCAACCTGTTCAGTGATTATGGTTTGGGGCATGCACATGCTTACCTTTTTTGTTTAAAGTCCACTAATGATTGAGTACATTCCCTGTTTATCTTTCTGAGTTTTTGAGACCTCACTCAGGAGGATATTCTCCAAATTCATCCATTTGCCAGCAAATTTTAGGATATCATTTTTTTTTTTTCTTACTGGTAAGTAGTACTCCACTGTGTAGATATACCACAGATTGTTAATGCATTCTTCAGGGGAGGGGCATCTAGGTTGTTTTCCAGGTTTTTGCTATTACAAATAATGCTGCTATGAACATAGTTGAGCTAATTAATGTCTTTGGAGTACAAATGTGCATATTTGGGGTAATGCCCAGAAGTGGTATTGCTGGATCTGTGGGGAGATTGATTCACAGTTTTCTGAGAAATTACCACACTGCATTCCAGAGTGACTGAACCAGCTTGCACTCCAACCAACAATGGAGGAGTGTTCCCCTTGCTCTGAAACCTCTCCAGCATAGGCTGTCATCTGTGTCTTTTATCTTAGCCAATCTGACAGGTGTAATGTGGTACTCAAAGTTGTTTTGATTTGCATTTCTCTGATGGCTAAAGATGTTGAACACTTTGTCAAATGCCTTTCAACCTTTTGTAATTCTTCTGATGAGAAGTCCCTTTTTAGTTTGAGCCCCGTTTTTTTGGTTGGGTTATTCAAGGTTTTGGGCTATAGTTTCTTGAGTTACCTATATATTTAGAGATCAGTCTTCTGTCACTTTTAGGGTTGATGAAAATCTTTTCCCATTCTGTAGGCTGTCGTTTTGTCTTATTCACAAAATAAGTTTCACAGTTTTATGAGGTCCCACTTATTGTTTTTCTTAGTATCTGTGCTACTGGTGTAATATTTAGGAAGTGATCACCTGTGCTAATTTGTTGAAGGGTATTTTCCACTTTATTTTCTATCAGGTTCAGTGTGGCTGGGTTTATGTTGAGGTTTTCGATGCACTTGGATTTGAGTTTTGTGCAGGATGATAGGCTTGGATCTATTTGCATATTTCTACACACTGCCAACCAGCTATGCCAACACCATTTGTTAAAGATACTTTTTTCCACAGAATATTTTGGGCCTCTTCGTGAAAGATCAGGTGTTCATAGGTTTTTGGGTTTATGTTGGGATCTTCAGTTTGATTCGATTGATCCACAAGTCTGTTTGTATGCCAGTACCAGGCTGTTTTAATTACTGTAACTCTATAGTATAACTTGAAGTTGGGGATGGTGATGCCTCCTGAAGTTCTTTTGTTGAGCAAAATTGTTTTGGTAATCCTGGCTTTACTGTTATTCCAAATGAAGTGCGTATTGTTCTTTCAAGGTCAGTGAAAAATTGTGTTGGGATTTTGATGGGAATTGCATTGAATGTGTTGATTGCTGACAGCTCCTAATCAGTTGTGGCTAGAGGGCTTGTGTGTCTCTCTTCTCTGATCAAGGGGTCTGCTTGATCTTAGACTCTGCTCTGGACAAGGGACTGCATTTCCAAGGCCCTCAGTCCTTGTCTAATGATGCAGTTTGCCCTGTAGATGGGGCCCAGCTGCCCAGGGCCTACGACCTTCTGCTGGTATGAGTCTGATATCAAACCCTTGGGTGTGAGTCTGATCCCAGACTGGAATTCTCCTGACTGGGGCCCAGGAGGTAGAATCCACTCACCTTTGACTCTCCTCTCTCATGCCCACTCTTGACATTAAAAATTTAAATGAACAGTCCAAACCTGTAAAATATTACAGAAAACCTTATGACCGAAATTTATTTGGTATAATACCAAGAGAAAGAGAAGGAATATATATGATATTTAGTGAGGCGTCTGAAAAATACTAAATGCATAGGAACTGAAAGTGAACTCTTAAGTAGCAAAGGCTGTGGTTTAAGTATTGTTAAGGGAGCAAGGACCTTTAGATTTGAAGAATGTAAAAAGCACTGGAGATATGTTTCACAAACATGTAAATATATTTTAGTATTTCTAAGTTATACTATGAAAATGATTAAAGTGGTAAAAAATACATTAAACATACATTGATGTAATAAATTTACCATAATAGATCTTAAATAATAATGGGTGATAGTATTGATAATATTTCAGGCAAAGCTTTCAATTTTGGCTTTGGGCTTTCTGTAGTATATTAACAAGAGACTTTAGCTCACTAGTTAACAGCCCCTTATTTTTAGATACAATTCACCTTAAGGAATCCTATATTCTCCTTTTAGTGATATAAGACAAATATAGAAATATATAGTTGGCTAATATCTTATGTGTCCTTTTAAACCTTGTCTCTGATAAACCAAATTCATTTTCTGTTAGCCTTGTGATTTGCATATCTAGGAAACACAAAAGAGTTGAGTTAATGGTAAGCAAAACTTTGTGTGTAAAATTGTGTTTGTTTTATTTAAACAAACAAACAACCAAGTGCACATTAGTGTCCTTGATTTGATATTTGTGAATATTGTCATGTTAGGGACATCACACAGCTTACTGTTTGCATTAAAGTATCTCAGAAACCTGAGCAGTGGAATAGTACAGAAATCTCATGAATTTTCAATATATTTATGATCAATTTTTGATTTAAAATGTGTCAATAATATAAAAGGAGTAAAGTATTATCTCTTCCACCTGTGATTATTTAAAAGGTTAGCAGCTACAATTAAATATGATGCTTATTGAAATATATAACAAAGTACAAAGTACAAAATAAATATTCAAGAAGTTAATTGCTTTTCTTGCCTGATGATAACCTTTAGGAACTCCCTGGAAGCAGTGAATTAATTCTTGTTTTCATCTAAGTAAGACACTGTCATCACTTACAGAATGTGGCTGATATGATACAAGTTTATACATAGCTTGTGAAGAGCATTATTGGTCTTGAATGCGGTAAACAGTGATTCTGTACATTTTTGACACATTAGATTTCATTACAACTTAAAATGGCTGCACTATAACATACCATGAATAATGTGAACACTGAGTCACAACAGATAAATTCATTAATGCTCCGTGGGAGATTCGTGGACATTATCATCAATACTTTCACTATGGTTGCTTGTATATCTGTGTCATTTGCCCAGGAAAGTAACGTGATATTTCTCAACTTCAGTAGAGTTCACTTTATAAGATTTTAATGAGCTGGAGAAAAATATGCCCAGATATGCCAACATTATCCATTAACTATCTGATGATATTAGAGCCTGTTCTAGACATGCTACAATGATACCTGCAGACATTGTCATTTGCACTTTTAGGAACAAATATTCTCACACCTGGGATCCACTACTGTAATTCATAAACTTGAGACACAAAATGTCTTTTTCTAAAGACAAGGAAAACAGTTACCAAACACTATCTAAATGCATCTATTACAGACATGATCCATCTCATAACTACAGTAGTTGCTTGGATTGGGCTTGCAGGAGACAGGATTTGTCAACAGCTGACTGTAGAGATTGAAGTGGCTCATAAAAATTGACCCTATCCTTCCTTGCTGAACTTCTGACAACTGATAGATTCTGAATGAAGAGATAATCATTGACTACAATAGTGGATGCACTGGGATCCAGGGACATTTCAAAATGTGAGGTCACACAGACAGTCTTGCATAAATTCTGAGAATATGAAGTAAAACAGATGACAGAAGTATGGGGAAAAGATTTTTTTAAAGAAGAAACGAGGGAGACAGGAGAAGGCAAGGGGTGGATTTAGTCAACATGCATCATATAAATGTATGATATTGTCAATAAACAACTGTAATAAAAAAAAAGATTTTAAAAAGTGTTAGTTGATCTGGTTTGAATTTGTATGTGCATGAGCACAGACATCTACTCTAGTGATCCACTAATACTCTTCTCTGTTACTGTTAGCAAGTTCATGCTAATTCATAGATTTTAGTATTGAATAATGAAATTTTTAACTTAGCAATTTAAATAGATGTTAAAACATTACTGCGCATACAGTAATATTTGATTAACACTAAGATTTGAAGAAGAAATAATTAAATAGAACAACTAAAATAGGATAAAACTACTCTAGAAATAATGAAGTACTATTCTATATATGGAGAGAACAGACACAGAATGGTTTTATGTAAATTTTGCATCTAGAATCTTAATCTGGGGTAGGCTACACATTTAAATATCTTTATAAATAGGAATGCAGTTATATAATTTAAAAATAAGCCTGGTGGTGGTAGTGCACCTGTTTTTTTTAATAAATTTATTTAGTTAGCTAGTTTATATCCCAGTCACAATTTTACCCCTCCTTTCTCACTACCCAGTCCCTCCACAGATCTGTCTATTCCCACATTCCCATCTAGCCTTCCTCCCTTTCTGCTTAGGAAAGAACAGGTTTCCCATGAATACCAGCAAAGCATGCATATCAAGTTGCAGGAAGACTAAGCACCTCCCCATGTATTAAGGCTGGGGCAGGTGACCCAGGTGACCCAGCATGAAGAATAGAGTCTCAAAAGCCAGTAAAAGTGTCGAAGACAGCCCTGTTCCCAGTTTTAGGTGTCCCACAAGCTACACAACTGTAATTTTAGAGTACTCAGCCCTAAATGAAATATCTTTATCAAACACTGCATTCAAGACTTAGGTTTCTAAGCAGCAGAAGAAGAAAAGACAGGGGTAGTAAAGCTGCAATATCCTGACACAACAGAAGTTATACTCATATGAATTCAGAGACTATGACAGCACAGAAGAGCTGCACCATTTCAAACTGGAAAAATCCCAGCTGTAAATAATAAGCTATTTGCAATTGTTGTCTGTTGGAAAAAGGAAAATCTATTTTTTCTTTTTTATATAAATATTTATTTATCATGTATACAGTGTACCAAAGACAGTAGCAGATCTCATCATAGATGGTTGTGAGCCACAATGTGGTTGCTGAGAATCAAACTCTAGGACCTCCAGAAGAGCAGTCCGTGCTCTTAACCTCTGAGCCATCTTTGCAGCCCAGAAAATCTGTTTTCTCATTGTAAGTATTAATCACATTCTTCCAGGAAAGGATTCATGCTCAGGAATAGCTATCTAACACAAAATGAACTCCATGGGTTTTTTTGCGCATTTTTTTGTTTAAATTTATTTGTGTATTTTTGACTAATTGGGACTGTCTTTGTTTTATTTTGATTTGTTTTCAATGGAGAGACAAAACAGATTTTGGGTTGGGAAGGAAGTTTGGGGTGTTGCATTAAAAATTGAAGTAAATCAACAAAGAATGATAGTGAATCCTTGTCAACTTAATGGGACTTAGAATCACCCTGGAAACAAATAGTTATATCTTGTATGGTAACAAGCTTTCTTTACCAAGTTAAGAAGACCCTTTCTAAATATAGGCAATACTATTCTGTGAGTGCTGTCCTGTAATGAGTAAAATGGACAAAAGGAGCTCGGAACATTCACTCATCAGCTTGAATCCATCATTTGATAGCTGAGGGCACAATATTACCTGCCTCCTCTAGCTCTTACCACCATTTCTTCACTGTGATGGACTGTATCCCTTGAAACTCTAAGCTAAAATTTGATCTTCTTGCTTTAAGTTTCCCTTGTCAGGTATTTCATGACAACAAGACAACTGACTAATAGAGAAAGTATATATAAATAGAGATAATGTTCAACTATACAAAAAGGGTAACACATCTTGATGTATACAATAACAAATTAATTTATTTGTGGTGGAATATAGAAATTATTCCAATTTATTATCAGAGTCAAGACTTGAGTGGCTAGACAATTCATAGGCCTTCTACTACTACTCTGTAAAGGGTCATAGCATTAAAGCAACTCCTAATGACTTGTCATTAATCTCATATTTCATTATAGAAGAATTTTGTTTTCGTTTTTTTATATTGTTTTTATGGCAAATGACATTTAGCATACAGACTCAAACTGGTCAAGCAATAGAAGAGACCGTGGACTGCTTATCCTAAATGGAACATTTACATCATACCTTCTACTTTGAAGGTACAGAAATCATTTTAGAAGTAAGAGTGGATAGATTGTAGAAGCCAGAGGCAGCGGATCACTATAAGGCAACATTTTTCTAAACACAATAGAGTAGTTGAACATATGGATTCCTAGTAATAGTGAGAGTATACATAAAACCTGAGTAGGCTCAAGACAGATAATGTCTCAGCATACAGAAGCAGGAGTAGTCATGATGTGTCACTCCTAGAGAAGAGGTGTTCATATTTGTTAGCTGCAGAAAAGGCAGCATTCAGCTTTCTTTATGAATATGTCCCCTAGGTGATAAACCACACTTTAGTGTATGTATACACCATCAAGAGTATAGGACAGCATACATTAGAGGTGATTGTTTAAAGAAATAAGAACATAGTGTTGAGTGGGGATAGAATGAGGAGTTTTTCTGGAGAAGTTGAAGGATGGGGCAAATACGACCTAACACAATATATGAAATACTGAAGGAATTCATAAAATAATAAGATATTTATTTCCTGGAACCAGAAAAGAGTGTAGCAAATATTTTCTGAACAAACTAGCAAATGTATAGAGAAATACTCACTATCATATCCCAAACTTCACTTTCAATAAATGTCACTGGGAAAATTTTCATGAGAAATTTGTTTCTGGGTGTTCAGTGTTTTGTAGCAAACTTTCTAAAAATACATTCATTAAAAATATGTTTCTGGAAACTTTGTCTTAACTCCCTAAGTGTTTACTTCTTTGTGCTGGACAGCGGTGTTTCAGATATATATCAAATTCAACTTATACAATATCAGGAAGGAAATTTAAGCAGATTTGAAAATCTGTGAATATCTTACCTAAAATGTGTATTCTGATTTCTACTGAGCAATGTGATGCTTATCACAGTGCCTATAATTATTTGTCACAATTATCATCTGTATCTGAAGCTCTTCAGTCAAATAAACATTCATTTCTGGCATAAATTCCTCATTTATGCCACCTGCTTGTCCACTGCAATTGACTTTCTAACCCTGACTGTAGGTCATTATTGGCAATTTTAATTATACTTTTTTGAGTTACATTTTGAGAATATAGAAATAAATTTGATGAATAACACAAGTGTCTATGTCTATTTAATGGAGAAATGAAGTCCCAGTAAGTATATCTTTTTTGAATGCAAGGAGTCTGTATAAAGGCACTTATAATAATAAGCAAATTGACATTATGCTAAGTTCAATGTAGTTATTCACTATAAAGATGCTAAAAAGTTTATATCTGCAGTTTTTGAGTCATAGGGATGCTGGGCAAAAAATGGAAGCAGATATTTAATGCATTTATCATGGTATGGAAAGGCTCCTGAATCATTTTCATCTTTATGCGTATCGTTTGAATGATATGTTCATTTTGCATCACATGTGTGTGAGAGTTCTGAAACATATTTCAATTACAGATTTGCTGTATTTTGTAAATTCAGTTAATTTAGTGGTAAGAGAGCTGTTATGTAGACCTCGTCAATAATTACACAGAAGGGTCTGTTAGACTAACAGATGCTATAACAGTATAAACAAAATGTTTTGTTTAGAGTTCTGTTTAACTTTACATATTTAATTTTAATAATATTTTAGTTGAGTTATCATCATTTATAGCACTACAAAATTAGTTTAAAACACACACAGCATGCAATTTTTATAATTATAAATGTATAGTGTTTTAGGGGCACAGCTACCCATACATTGATAGGAGAGAAAAAAACTCTACAGTCAGAGTAAGGCCTACATTTCCAGATAGCATGAAAGATAATTAGATGTTGAATGATAAGCTTAATGAAGATACATCTCATTAGATAAAAACAAAAATTGTAAGAATTCACATTATTAGAGCAGCACATTTTATTTTAAACGATATCACTTTTCATGTTGCATAGGCTACTTTCTCAGCATAATAATAAGTATTCTTACCCTATATTGGAAGCTATTTAATGTATTCAAAGCACTTTCACCTGGGCTATGGCCTTCTATCAGAATTATAGAAAAGGTCATTCTCTCAACCTACTTGTGTTTCAAATTTATTGTTTATGATCTTTTTGGAAATTGCATGTAGATCTTTGGACACTAACTAGAAATAATAGACCATTTAGTAAAAATTTCCTGCAAGAAAAGTCTAAAACTATGTTCTATGAGCTGTATTTGTCACTAAATATTTTATCTTGTACTCACACAGTTTTCGAAGTGATTTAATTTTCTGATTTAATAAAGTGATTTAATGAAATTGCCAATATTTTGGTAATTGCAGATTTCTCAAAATATCAGGCTGCATTTAAAATTAGATTAACTTACTCTCTCTCTCTCTGTCTCTCTCTGTTTCTCTCTCTCTCTGTGTGTGTGTGTGTGTGTGTGTGTGTGTGTACATGTACCTGCCTATGCATGTGAACATTACACATTACACAGAGAATCTGGAGGATCAGAGGACAACCTTTAGGAGTTTTCTCTTCTACAAATGGATTCCTTGATATCAAATCCAGGCTTGTTGGTAAACTTCTTTATCAACTAAACTGTGCCAACAGTTCATTGTATTGGATTTATATCTTCATTCAAATATGCATGAAGATTAGAAAGTGGACCGACTATTTATATACAATTTTCTCATACCACATACTGACCTCTCAGTATCACTCTACAGTTACCCTCAGTCCTACTGAACAGATCTCTAATATTTTTGTTGGTTGACTTGCCCTCCTGGTGTTGTTTATTTTCTTGTAGTCACCTTGTTTGGAGCATATAATAATGGATTTTGTCACTACTCACTGTCACAGATTATCTGGCAGAAACAACTTAAAGGAGAAAGATTTAAAGATGGATACAGCTTCAGGAGATGCCATCCACTGTGGTGGAGAAGGGAAGGCTGTGGAAAGTGGTCTTTTCCAGGCATTCCATGCTTGCATCTGTTACACTGAGGTGGCAGATGGTAGATAGGGAACTCTTCCAAACACAGAGCTGACAACATCCTCAAAGGTCTGCTTTTTGTGGACCAATTTCACTAGCAATATCTAAGTCCCAAAAGTTCTATCCAAGTAACAATACTCCCTGATGCTCAGTGCTAAATCACATCAGACTGTGGGACACATCTCCTTTCCAAACCACAGCCTTTCACCATGAATAGTAAAGATTTCCTTTAACCAACTCAACCAATTAAACCACACACTCTGAGGAAGCTGCTGGGGCAACCTTTTCACAAAGAAGTTGTTTCTGTTAAACATTTAGTTTGAGAAACAGTTTTCAATCAAGGCATCCTTCACTGATACTCAATGCATAGCTGTAATTAACATCTGCAGTTTAGGAATTATTAAAGATGTAAACCCTATGACACACTCAGATCTATAAAATCAATCTTTCTGAAAGGAGGCTTAAGGACTGTGCAAATGTCTTTGCTGGGTGCTGCTCTAAGTCACTGCAACCCATGCATAAACAAAGCAATGCTATCAGCAAAAGAATGTCACCTTTGCTCTTTCTATGCTGTTGAGCATCTTTCCCCCAAACCTGTGGAAAGGTGTTAGGAACATTGACTGAACTGGTAGGTAAGTCATGGAGCCTCTCACAAGAAACCTCATCTGACTTTAATCCACAGAAGATCCGATTCCTAAACAGTGTTCTAAAGGGCAGATAATTGGATCAGCTATTATTATATTAATGATTGCTTCCCAAGTTATACTCATTGGTGATTAAAATGTTTAAATGAATGACAAGGAATATACAGCATTATAGTACAAAACAGCACTTATTAGTTGTAATGGTTTATTGAAGATAATCAAAACATACAATGTAGTTTTCATTCCAGCCTTAAGCCCATACTGTTAACTTTCATACCTAAGTCACAACGATTTCCTAGTATAACCTCAACTCTAGCTCTGGCCATCTCTCTCTCCTTCCCTCCCTCCCTCCCCCTCCCTTTCCCTTTCCTCCCTTCTCTCTCTCTCCCTCTCTCTTTTATTGTATGCAAATATACTCATATCCACTTACATGTGTAATGTTCCTTTTCGTAAAGTTCTTTTTCTATAAGTTCCATATTAGTGGTAGATGGGTTATAAGGTGAGCATGCTTTTCACACAGTCCTGACAGGCTGACCTAGGACTCTGGAACCATATGAAAAGCACCTGCATCTGTTACTCTGGCACACCTGCAGGGGGATGACTGTTGAAGATAATAGAACACAGGACAAACTAACCCAAATTGAATGAAGGTAGAGACAAGAGGGGTTCTGTCTCAAAATGATGGGAGGCAAGTACTCCACAAGAACTCTCATGCTCACAAGTAAGTCATGGCACAATCTCCATCCCCATATGAAAAGTAAATCAGTTAAAAAATTAAAACATTATCTGAAATTCCATTAGATGAAATAATCATAATAAAAATGAATGATTATAATGTGAAAGGCATTCAACATTGAGTTACTTCTCTTTAACTGAAATGGACTTGCTTGTGAAAAGAACATGTCTGAAGGAGTCCCTTTCTCTACTTTCTAGATAAATTTGAAACTAAGTTAACTTTTGACATATTCTTACCATCAAGAAGTTGGACTAGTGATTTAAACATTAAAACTGGTGAAAATTTTTTCCCATTCTGTAGGCTGTTGTTTTGCCTTATTGACCGTGTCCTTGGCTTTACAGAAGCCTACATTGGCAGTTATCTTTCAGAGTTCAAGACTGTCATTAGGAGCCCTCTATTGTTATTCAGGAAGACCTGTCTTTGCATGTGACTTGGTGATTGTTTTTACTTATATTATTTTCTGTTTTGTATATCTTATTTTGATTATAATATGACACATAGAGGTTCTTTTCTTTTATCTCTAGATGGATATTTCTGTACCTAGCCTTATAATTCTATAGAAGTGTTTTCTGTCTTTTCCTTGTATTTCTTTATCTTTTTATTTTATCAGAGAGCATAGACTGCCTAATCACAATTTCTGTCTCTGTCTCTCTGTCTCTCTCTGTCTCTCTCTGTCTCTCTCTCTCTGTCTCTCTCTCTCTCTATATATATATATATATAGAGAGAGAGAGAGAGACATAAAGTGTGTGTGTGCCCTTTCTTGGTTCCTGGCTACAACAGTTCAGTCAATCCTTATGTCTTGCAGATTGCAGCAGTGAATTTTCTGCAAATGATTTTTAAATTTATATAAGCTAAGATCATCTAAGCTGCAATCCACAAACCGTGAACAGCTAGGGATCTGAAGAAATTCAAGAGAGACAGCCAGGTAGGTAGTCCTCTAGGAAGAGAAAATAGAGAAAATCTCCTTAGCTAATTGGGGACATAAGGGGTTACAACCAAGAACGAGTTGGAACAAATTATGAGAGAACGTGATGATTGAGTGAGAGGAACAACAACGAGGGAAAAAAAAAGAGAGAAATGGAGAGCTTAATAGAAGTCAATGTGGGGTTGGAAAAAGACCGGGTGCTAGGGGTAACTCCAAGAACTCCTAGAATGTCCCTGGCTGGTCTCCAACCAATGGTGCTTAGACTTGACTTCCTCTATAATCAAATGAATAGCTAACCTAAGTATCATCACAGAACTTACATTCAACAATGAATAGAGGTAGAGGCAGATATATACATGGCTGAGCATTGGGCTGAGTTCCTGGTCCAGCTGAGAGCAGGTGAGGATAGTCTATATGAGTAAGGGGATAGGGTTTATGACGAAAATTCTCACAGTGATGGCTGACTGGAGCTCTGGGGAGCTCACTGAATCAAGAACAGCTACCAGGGAACCATCAGGAAAAGGATCTAGGCCCTACAAGAATAGACAACTGTCCACTGACATGAGCAGTATGTGGATCCTGAAGGGGAGGGATCAGACTGTGTTTCTGTGAACAAATTGCCACTTGGGGGTCCATTCCCTCCAGAGGAACACCTAATCAAGTCTTGATATTAGGATGAAGAAATCAGATTTGCCTGGGGAGGATGCTGAGCTGATCCACCTTGGGACTTCTTGCCCTTTAGGTGGCGAGGATAGAGGGAAAGGGGAGGAAGAAGGCTGAAGGCTGACCAGGAGGGATTGGGAGGGGGATGGAAGGGTGAGCAAGAAGATACATGGATGAAAAGACTTAATTTTATAAATAAAATAAAATAAAATAAAGATTGGTTAGTCATTCAAGAAAAAAAATTACATAAGTAAAACGTGATTTGAAAGTTTATAGAAAAGATAATACACATAACACCAAATATTGAAAAAATAGATTTTCTTGTAATAAGTTTACTGTATTTGTATACTTTTCTCATAATTTTTTAATCATAATTTTTACTTAAACATAAAAGATCAAAATGTTTAAGATTACATTGGCAGCTTTCCAAAATAGTTCTGTAAAGTGCTAATGTTTGCTTGAAGTAAATATTTTGTATAGAGAACTAAAATTATAGGTGCATTTTGAAAGATCTACCCTCCAGATCATATTTGCAAATAATGACATAATTCTGTATCCATGTGAAATAATATTTTCTGGGCTAGTTTTAATGAGTCCATACAGTTATGTTCAAATTGTTGCTTAAAACCAGTGCTGCTGTAGCTATTGAGTTCGATGCCTATCCTTTCTGAAAGTATTCCTTTCATACTGGCAGTGCTAAATAAATTTTACATATAGCTGATTTACTTATTCTATCAAAAGAATGGAAGTGACATTCAATATAATTTATTATTAAAAAACTAAAAAAGCCACAGCAAAGTGTTAACAGCAAAGTGTCATTGCACGGTTAAATGACTATTAAACCCCCAACTTCCAAAATGTAGGAAATGTATAGAATAAGATTTCAGAAGAATAAATGGTAGAACAGCTGATTTGGAAATAGTTTGACAGTTTTTAACATTGATAACTGCAATCTGACATGCTGCTTACTCAGTTGCTGTTCTATTACTATGAAGAGACACCATGACCAAAGCATCTCGTAAATAAAACATTTTACAGAGTACTTTCTTATAGCTTGAGAAGGTTAGTACACAATCATCAATTTTAGTAGAAAGCAGAAAATATGACATAGTAGCAACAACTGAGAGGTTTCTATGCTGATTCATACACTGCAGGCAGAGAAGAGAGACACTGGGCTTGGCTGACATGAGATTTTGAAACCTCAAAGTCAAAAGGGTAGATCTTATCTCCAGGAACCCTCAGACTTAATACGGATCAAAGGCAAGTGCAGGCCAAAATAGAATGGCCCAACTCTTGTCTCTTCCTGCCTTATATTCCTTTCTATGTCCAGCAATATCACTTCCTTTATCAAACTTTCTAGCACTATAATTAAAAATTTGTGTGTTTCCCAGGTACTGAGAGCAGAGGCATAGGATCCTCAGTGCTGGGATTAAAGGCCTGTGCCACCACCAACTAGCCTGGCTCAGTTTGTCTTTGCAACGAGATTAATCTCACATAGCCCATATAACCTTGAATTCACAAAAATTCAGATGGATTTTTGCCTCCACCTCCTGAATACTAGGTCACAACTGACTGGAATCAATGGCTAGCTATGTGCCTGACACTATTCTCTGATTTTCAGACAATCTTTATTTGATAAGCAATATATCACCATACACCTTTTCCAACAAACCACATTTACTTCAACATGGTCACACCTCTTAATCTTCACTAGTTTTCCTAACTAATGGTTCAGCATTAAACTATGCCTACAGGGGTAATTCTCATTCAAGATACTACCTTCCACTTCAAGGAAATAGCAATGTATAGCAAAAATATCTTCCTGAGAATATCTATGATAGACTCATCTATAATACTCAAATTGGAACAAATTCAGAACTCTGTGAGCTGATGAATAAGCAAGTAGCAGTATGTCCGTGATAAAATAGTGCCCTTCTGTAGAAGAAAGATGTACAGTGACATAATATATACCATAAACAAAACTGAGAAAACATTTGTTTTGTCATACTTAAAAATGTCCAGATGGAGACTAAAGAGGCTCCTAACACAAAATCATATGAGATTTAGTATGTTGTCCAGGGATGACATGTTTTGCTTCCTGGTTTACATGGCATGGACTTTGTTTCTTCATGGGTCCTCTGCAAGTGCTTCAATTCCAGTCCTTACCTCTTCAATCTAGGTTAGAGGCAAGAAAGTGCAGGAAGTATATTTTAATTTGCCCCAACTCCATCTCTGACAAGGACTAAGCCTCAACCATTCTAGGCAAGTACTACATCACTGAGCAGTAACCTTCAAGCCTCTTTTTAGTTTTGGAAGCATGATCTCACCAAAATTTCACAAAATAGCCATGAGATAATTTTGTAGGCCACCTAGGCTTTGAACTTATTAATTTTACTCTTCAAATTCCTCAGTAGCTGAAATTACAGGCCTTTGCTACCTCTTTTGTCTATCTTTTTGTTGTATAATTTATGAGTCACAAAGCTGGTCAAAATTTATAATAATATTTAGTATTTTGAATTATATATTTAGGTATATCATTTATCCATTACTGTAGACAACAGAATATTTGTTTTATACTAGGGAGATTTCCTATGCCATTTTCAGTAAACCTCTGACAGCAACTATAATGTCAGGGAGTTACAAACCTTCTAAATCAGATTTACTTTTTCTGGATATTTCCTGCACACAAAATTGTACAGAATGGAGTCTGTTGGTTTTGTTTTTTAACTTAGCATAATGTTTGTGTTTATCTATTTTGTAATGTACATGAAAAAGACATAGACAATAATCAGAAGTACATTTTGAGGGTCAATAGAAACCTGGGGGACTGAATGATTACAACCACAGGGTAGAGTGAACAAGAGAGGAAAGTGGGGCACTGAGAATGGCAGTGTGCTGATAAAGACAGACAGTGGCAGCAAATTGATTGAATTCTGAGCTCTCCCAGAGATTTCTTATTTTATACAATAAGTACTCCTTGTAGCAAAGGAAGCTGCATAAAAGCACATCACCATGTCCTGTGGAAATCCTGAATCTTCCTGGGATGACTGAATGAGTGCAAAGTGGGTTTATTCACAAACAAAAAAGATGAGGAAAAAACTGGGTAACAGTCCTTTGTTCCTTCAATTTGATAACTTAAAATTACTTGGTAAATAGAATCTTCTCAATACTGGAGCACCTTGACATGGCAGTAAGATTAATTCTTACATGTATACTAAAAGATATTAAAATTACCTAAGTATCAGAAAAAGGAACTGACAGAGTTATTACATGCCTAAAATCGAGGGGTGAACATCTCACAATTAATGATGAAAAATAACAAAAACTAACCTAGTGTAAGAACATTATTGCATTTTTGCAGTGATACTCAATGTTAAAGGAAAAAAAACATTTAAAAGTGATCAGAAAAGAGAAACAAATTATACAAAAATGTCATAAATAAGAGGTCTATCACCACTATACCAGCTACAAGTAAAATATAATGGGGGCATGGGAAGGAGAACATGATAACTAAGCAAAAATAAATAAATAAATAAAGGAAATACACAGTTTACTTTAGGAAGGATATCCAACCAAAGATGAAATACAAAGATTATAATTGTGCAAAAAAATAACCAAAATAAGATGAATTAAACGAAATATAAATGGATTAAATGAATTCTTTAAAATCAGATTATTAATCTTGAATAAAGATATTATTCAATTGTAAAAATTAACATAAATATAGGCTACAAAAGAATTGGAAATTAAAGGCTGTATAAGCAAACAGTAGGCAAATATTCACAAATATTTGTACGGAAAGAAATAGAAGATGTAGTATAAAATCTATAGAGTAAAGGTATGTGTTGTGAAACAAATGTTTCCTGATTTAGAAGTTTTCTAATTCCTAAATTTCAAAATGAACATTGTCATAGCAGATCATCTCATTTCTAAGTATTTGTTTTCTTTAATTTTCTACTTGCTCATCACTAGCACTTGGATCTATACTCAAGCTATGTTTTTCTACACAGACTGGAAAATTCTGCTACCATATTTTTACAAAAATTTTGCACATATTTAAGTTTTAAATTGTAATTTTTAGGCATGTTTTTCTCAGCTTAGATTATGCAAGCTGTGTTTGCACACATTAGATTCGTATACCCCACTGATGCTGGCTAAAGGGAAATAACTGGGATGAAACAATAGCTAACAGATTTGTTTTTAAAATTGGTAATGATATTTCATATCTCAAACAAATTTTGACTTGCTATAAAGAATAAGTAAACGTTTTGGGATCTAAATTCTTGAGCTCTTTATATACCTTAGAGATCAGTCCTCTATCACTTGTAGGGTTGGTGAAAATCTTTTCCCATTCTGTAGGCTGGCGTTTTGTCCTATTGACAGTGCCCTTGGCTTTGCAGAAGCTTCCCAGCTTCAGGAGATCCCACTTATTGATTTTTGGGCTTAGTGCCTGTGCCACTGGTGTTATATTTAGGAAGTGGTGGCCTGTGCCAATTTGTAGAAGTGTATTTCCCACTTTCTCTTCTATCAA
This sequence comes from Sigmodon hispidus, assembly GCA_004025045.1. Lineage (NCBI taxonomy): Eukaryota > Metazoa > Chordata > Mammalia > Rodentia > Cricetidae > Sigmodon > Sigmodon hispidus. The sequence goes on from PVIH01004858.1 coordinate 102,543, forward strand.
GTTCAAAGTGGTTGGGGTTAAGTTGAGGTCTTTGATCCACTTGGATTTGATTTTTGTGCAGGGTGACAGGCTCGGATCTATTCGCATTTTTCTACACACTTCCTTCCAGTTATGCCAACACCATTTGTTAAATAC
>PVIH01004858.1:102777-133321 GCA_004025045.1 Sigmodon hispidus
CAATTCTATTCCACTGGTCCACAAGTCTGTTTTTATGCCAGTACCAGGCTGTTTTTATTACTGTAGCTCTATAGTATAGCTTGAAGTCAGGGATGGTGATACCTCCTGAGGTTCTTTTGTTGAGTAAAATTGTTTTGGCAATCCTGGCTTTCCTGTTATTCCAAATGAAATTGAGTATTGTTCTTTCAAGGTCCAAAAATATAAATTCTTTTTACTGTTGTTTTTTTTTTGATAAATACAAAATAAAGAAGGAAAAAAAAAAAGAAAATGAAAAAAAAAGAATAAGTAAACGTAAAAGAGTGCTTAATAGAGAATTTGTTTATTCATACACCTGTCTATTAGATTTTCATTGTGTCTATCATAACATACTGCAATTTAACAAATTAAACAATAGAAAGTATATATTTGCAGTTAAAATCAGACATGCATAAGAGAGACAGAAAGGATTTGAGAAGACATTTGATTGACTTAACAAACACACAGATACATATAATATACTTTTAAAAATCTTCTAATTATTAAAGCAAGAAATTTATAGTAAAATACTGTTAATTAAAGGATGGTTTTACATAGTTAACTGATGGCACAAAAGAAAACTTTTGTTTCAGAGACCAGTTTTCTGAAAAAAATAATGTGAAAAGATATTTAATTTAATTATTTTGGGATAAACATATAAATATTGGGGCTAGTGATATGTTCTAGAGATTGGAGCTCTTCTTGTAAAGCCTGAAAATCTGATTTCAGTGAGGACACACATAGTGGAAAGAGAGAACTGCCTTGTGTCTATGTCACATTGAAGAAAGACAAAAAAGCAACTTCCTCTTGAATTATCTTGAGTAAAAGTGAGCACATGTGTGTAGTCTCTACTTCTCTCCATGGCTTCCAGCTGTCTGTAATCTATGCTTACTGATTTGTCTATAGTCTCTCCATTTTGTCTGTCCCTTTGCTAGTGGATTGCTCTTTCTCTGTGTGTTTGCCTATGGGTGTTTTGAATCTGTGCCTGAATATTTTTTGTCTAATATGTTTGAGTGTCAGGATTCTCTGGTACCTGCCACAAAGGATTTTGCTCTCTATCAACAATTACAGAAAACATGGTAAGGAAAAGAAATCGAGGATTCTTTAGAGAAATCTATAACAGAAGTTTATAAGGGAAGATGTTACATTATTGGCAGTAACTGACCCAGAATATCATGAAAATGACAAAGAGATGCTACCAACCCTTATGCCTGTGTTGTTTTCAACATTTATAGGATATTTATTCTTTAAGGTTGCCTTTAACCTGTTGGCTACCTTTAGCAAATGATTACCATAATAACACCTGCATTACTCTGGCTGAGGGGCATAGAAGGCTAGCTACATAACTTAAAACCTAAGCTATATGCTTATCTCAGACTATAAAATATGAATCCATGACAAATGTAAGAAGTAGTAAGGTTGGTTACATTATTTTCTTAAAAGACTGATTAAATTTAAACAGGCTGATTATAGACATCATGTTAAATACATAGTCTTTTTAATTAAACTTTGTTATTTACTTTGCATTCTGACTACAGTTTCCCCTACTGCTGCTCCTCCTCCCATTCTCTCCTTCAACCTTCCTTCTGTGCCCTTTCCCCCAACTCCTACTTCTTTTCTATTCAGAAAAGGTCAGGCCTCCTATGGATATCATAAAACAAGGCATATCAAGTTGCAGGAAGACTAAGTACCTCCCTTTTTTTTTAAGGCTGGGCAAGGCAACATACTATGAGGCTTGGTATCCAAAATCCATCCAAAACATTAGTGAATGTCCTTGTTCCCACTCTTAGGAGTCCTGCAAGGAGATCCAGCTACATAACCATAACATATATGTAGAGGACATAGATCAGTCCCATGCAGATTGCGTGGTTGTCAGATCAGACTCTGAGCACAATGAGCCCAGGTTAGTTAATTTTATGGTTTTTCGTGTGATGTTTTTGATGCCGCTGGCATCTCTCCCTCTCTTTATTAGAATTATTAGAATTTCTTACAATAGGCCTAATATTTGGGTATGGCTTGCTGGATCTGTTTCCATCAGTTACTAGATGAAGACTCTTTAGTAACAGATGGGATAGATACCAAAGTTATGAACATAGGAGAATATCGTTAGGCCTGATAATGCTGACTTTTTTCTCTCTAATTGTGTTTAGACCTATCCTAGGTCTCTGGGTCATCCAGACTATGTGTCCTGGTGCTCCAGGTAGTGTCGAGGTAACCTCACCCCTGTGGCATGCATCCTAGGCTGAACTAGTCATGTCCCTTGCCCTCTTACCTCAGTCTCTTTTATTTCCCCTCCTCTGGGTGTCTAAAACACTACTCCTTCCTTGGGCCCTCTTTGTATCTAGCATCTCCAGGTCTGTGGGTTTCACCATGCTTATCCTTTACTTTGTAGCTAATATTCAGTTATAAGTGAGTACATACCATGTTCATCTATCTGGGTCTAGATTGTTTTACTTAAGATGATTTATTTTCTATTTCCAGCCAATTGCCTTTATAGTTCAGGATGTCATTGTTTTTAACACCATTTAATACTTTACTATGTAAATATACCAAATTTTCTTTACCCAATCTTTAGTTGAAGACATCTAGGTTGTTTCTGAATGATGGATATGACAATTAAAGCTGCTATGAACATAGTTCAGCAAGTATTCTTGTAGTATTATTGAACATTCTCTGGGTATATGTCTATGAGTAGTGTACCTGGGTCCTGAGGTAGATTACTTCCCAATATTCTAAAACAGCCATATCAAGTTCCCAAATTTTTTGTGTAAGTTTGCATTCCCACTAGCATTGGAAGAGTGTCCCCTTGCTCTACATTCTCTCCAGTATAAGCTACTACTGTTACTTGTGGTTTTGATCTTAGCTATTCTGACAGATGTAAGAAAGAACATTTGAGTCATCTTAATTTGCATTTCTCTGATAGGTAAAAATGTTGAACATTTCTTTAAATATTTCTTGGCCATTTGGGATTTACAAAAAACAATTTCCCTCATGTACATTAATGCAAAAATACTAAATATAATACTCACAAACTGAATCCAAGAATGTATCAAAAGAATCACCCTACATGATCAAGTAGACTTCATTACATAGATACAGGATGGTTCAACATATAAAAATCTGCTCGTGTTTATAACCATAAAAACTAAGAGAAAACATACATAATCAACTAATTAAGTGATTCTTTTCTTCAGTGTTCTTTATGTAGATCTGTATCCCATTTATTAATTGGCTAATTGATTTTATAATATATATTTTGGAAAACAGCCGTCTTTTGGATGTGGGGGTGTTGAATAACTTTTCCTATTCTGTAAGCTTGTATTTTTGTTCTATTGATTGTGCCTTTGCCTTAAAAAATCTTTGCAATTTCATGAGGGATAATTATTAATTGTGGATCTTAGTGTCTGTTCTACTGGTGCTCAAGTCAGGAAGTTATTCCCTATGCCATGCAATTATGGCTATTTCCCACTCTCCTATTAAGTTAAGTGAAATTGGACTTATATGATGAGATTTTTGGTTCACTTGGACTTGAGTTTTGTTCAATATGATATGGATAAATCTATTTGAACTCTTCTATATCCCAATTATACCAGTAACACTTGTTGAAGATGCTTTTTCTTCATTGTATAATTTTTTTGTCAATACTCAGATGCCCACAGATGTGTGGATTTATATATGGGTCTTTGATTCCTTTGATCAACCTTCTTTTTATATAGCAATACCATGCTGTTTTTATTATTATAGCTCTATAGTACAGCTTGAAATGAGAGATGGTGATAACTCCAGAAGCTCATATATTGTATATAGTTGCTTTAGCTATACTAGAGTTTTTTGTTTTTTCTTATGATGATGAGCATTGTTCTTTTAAGGTCTGTAAAGAATTTTGTTGGAATTTTAATAGAGATTTCATTGAATCTGTAATTGCTTTTGTTAAGGTTGCCATTTTTACTCTGTTAATCCCATTCTACCAATCTATGAGCATGGGAGATCTTTTTATATTCTTTTATATTCTCCATTTTCTTTCTTTAAAGCATTGAAGTTCTTGCCATATAGATCTTCTCATTATTTGATCAGAGTAACCCCCAAATTATTTTATATTATTTATGACTATAGTGAAGAGTATTTTATCTGTGATTTCTTTCTCAAGCAGTTTATCATTTATATATAAATTGCCTACTGATACTTTTAGTTAAAATTGTATTCAGCCACTTCACTAAAATTATTTATAAGCTGTAGGGGTTCCCTAGTATAATATTGGGGGTTGCTATTGTATAATTTTAAATCATCTGAAAATAGCAAGACTTTGACTTCTTTCCAATTTATATCCCCTTGATCTCCTTTACTTGTCATACTGCTCTAGCTAGAACTTAAGTATTAATTATATTTAATATATATGGAGAGAGTAGACAGCCTTGTCTTGTTCTTAGTTTTAGTGGAATTTCATTGAGTTTCTCTCCAATTAATTTGATATTGGCTGTCAGCTTGCTGTATATTGCTTTTATTATGTTTTTTGTACATTCTGTACATCCCTGATCTCTAAAACACTTTTTATCACTAAGGGGTGTTGGATCTTGTCAAATGCTTTCTCAGCTTCTAATTAAATGATCATCTGTTTTTGTTGTTGTTGTTGTTTATATGGCAATTACATTAATAGTTTATAAGTTGAGTCATTTTTACATCTCTGGGATGTATCCCACTTGATCATAGTAAATGATCTTTTTGATGTATTCTTGGATTCAGTTTGTATTTTATTGAGTATTTTTCATCAATTTTCATGTGAGAAATTTCTCTGTTATTCTCTTTCTTTTTTGAATCTGTGTGGTTAGGGTATTAAGAGTGTCTGTGGCCTGTTAAAAAGGAGTTTGACAAAATTCCTTTTGTTTTTATTTAGTGAAATACTTAGAAGAATATATGGTATTATTTCTTCCTTGAAACTCTGGTAAATTTCTGCTGTAAAACTATCTGACCCTTGGAAATTTATTTGGGAGATTGTTAATAACTGCTTCTATTTCTTTTGGGGTTCTAAGACTATTTAAATTGCTTATCTCATCTTGATTTAATTTTAGTATGTGGTATCCATCAATAAACTTGTTTATTTCTTTTAGTTTTTGCAATCCTGTAGAGTTTTTGCAGTATAACCTAATGATTCTATGAATCTTTTCAGTGTCTGTTATGTTTGTTCTTTTGTTTCTGATTTTGTTTATTTGGATATTCTCTCTTTGTGCCTTTTATTGGGTTTGGATAGGGTTTGTATCTTATTGAATTTTTTCACAGAACCACCTCTTTGTTTTATTGATTCTTTTTAATGTTCTCTTTGTTTCTATTTTATTGATTTTCTTTATCTGTTTGATTATTTTCTGCCATCTACTTCTCTGAGGTATGTTTGCTTACTTTTGTTATAGAGGTTTTTTTGTGTGTTGTTAAGAAGCTACTATGAGATTTCCATAAATGTTTTTATGTAAGCATTTAGTGTTATAAACTTTCCTCTTAGTACATATTTTATTGTGTCCCACAAGTTTGGATATGTTGTAGAATTCATTTTAATTGAATTCTAGAAAGACATTCATTTCTATTTTTATTTCTTTTCTGAGCAAGTGGTAATTTAGTTGAAAATCGTTCATTTTCCATTATTCAGTAGGCTTTCTGTAGTTTCTGTTGATGCATTAGTTCATAGTAATATTGCATGAATTCTAGTTAGCATATAATAAAACCCTAGAGACAGATATTGGGGAAAAGCTAGAATATCAGAGAGAAGATACAAACCACAGTCAATTCTCATTCATCAAACCTCTCAGGCCAAACAAGGTAAATGCTATTTTCAAGGGTCCTCAGGTTGACTGGTGGCTTCTACAGAATGTCAGAATTTCTGCTTTCTTCCACATTATATATCTTCCCCACCCAGATATTTAACTTTCTGTTTAAATCTGTATCATAGTGTTAGAGTTAGGACTAAAACTGTGAGCTACTACTGTTTAGCTGTTAAACCTTGAACTCACAGAAATATAGAAAGATAACCTTCTCCTGAGTGATGGGATTAAATGTATGAATCACCACTCTCTAACCTTTATGGTTTGACTATGGGTGACTCTGTTCTCTGATGTTCCAGGCTCATTTTATTTAATATACAATATATTACCACAAGGTACAATTTATTCCTGTTGTTGAGACTTGCTTTATGACCAATACATGGTCAATTTTGAAGAAGATACCATAGGGTGCTGAGAAGAAGGTATATTCTCCTATATTATGATGAAAAGTCCTGTAGATATCTGATAGGTGTACTTGAGTCAAAACATCTGTTGTTTCTATTAGGTCCCTGTTTAGTTTCAGTCTGGTAGTGTTTGTTTACTTCTGTAGCAAGCTTTCTCTTTGAATTTTCCTGGATCCCCAGCCCACATATAATGGTGCAAAGACTTCTTATTAATTACAAAAGCTAAGCTATTATCTTAGACTTCTTCCACTAGCTTTCACAACTTAAATTAGGCTGCTTTTATTAATCTATATTATGTCATGTGGCTTGGCTACCTCTACTATGTACCATAGATAGATCAGTCTTTCTTTGGCCTCTCTTCTTCCCAGACTTATTTCTCTAGCTGGAAATCTCACACATTCTGTTCTGTCTAGATACTTGTCTCTCAGCATTTTATTATACCAATAAAAATATATCTTCACACAGTGTACAAATTTTTGTCTAAATAAATAAAAGGTTTTAACTTTAATACAGTAAAACTACATTTTAAATTTGCAGTCCATTTGCATTTGGCAAATTTGGATAAATTACTCTATCATCTATGTTATCTTAAAGTGTTAGACCTAAAACTTGTTTATCATAATGTAAATTATTATTCTAAAAATATCTTTTTAGAACTCAAAATATTTTCTTAAACAAATAACTTAAGCTTTTATGCTTTTAAACATTATAAACCTTAAACCTCTTTTGTGAGATTTTTTTCTGAATTTTCTAACAAGGAAAAATATAAATATGACTATCTTCATCTTCACCCATAATCAGAAATCCAAGAAGGATATAATATCACCTCAGTAAAGAGGAAGTACAGAGCAATTAACTTCCAAACAATAAAAATGACAGAGACACTCACTATGTGATCAGTCACCCCAAGGTTATTCTGAAACACTGGGGCATCCATCTTCGGCCTATAGGACAAAAATATCTGACAGATTTTCCTGTGAAGCAGGAACTTTGAAGTACTGTTTCACCTTGTCTGGGCAATGTTCAGCAGTCCTTCTTCCTTTTTATGCTTGTTCTATTTGGACAGCATACTGTAAGCAGTTGAGAAAGTTTCTTTCTCCGGTGGCTAAATCTGTCACAATAAAAGAAAACTCTATATGGACATTCTTTGATGTCCAACTTCCTTTTTTGAAGTAAATTGGTGCTGCTCCAGAAACAGACATGTTTCACTGTCATGAAAAGCTTTATGTTATTAAAACATATTAAATTTCATATTTGTAGGTATCTGAAGTGTTTGAAGACCATCTGTCTATCTAAAATATATCTGTGTTTGACCTTGAAAACATACCTAACATGGCCACAAATTTGATTGTTAAATTACTAACTACAAACCTTTATTTCTTAATTACCCCAAATAGTTTGTAATAATAACTTTCAAGGAATAAAATTTTTATATTATTATTTTAAATGAGCTGCATAGGTACAATGCCTTAAACAGGAGTTGAAACAGTTATTCTTTAGAGTAAAACCAATGTTAACTTGTATCATTATGCAAAAAATACTTTAAACAAGAATAGAAACATATATACAGTATAATAATATAATTTTAAATTTGTATCAATATACAAAAACTCATACCAATGTAAAATATTTATAACTAGTAGTTGCTTTTTCAATTTAAAATTAGATTCAATAATCTACCCTTCTATCCTATTATTCCTCTATCCCTCTTTCTTACTCAAAAAGAGACCACTTAATCTACCACTTTGTTTAGTTGTTTTCCTGCGCATGACCATTATGAAATTGCAACACCCCCAAAAAACAATGAAAAATATCAATCACCCAACAAATAATCAAAAACTATCCCCCTACTACATAGTAATTTGAGAACTGTGATGTGTAGACACCTTTCTTTTCTTGGGGCAATAAAATCTTTAGGTGATCCTACAAAAATTGAAATAATGGTCTAGAAATCTAGCTGTATTTTTTTTCTTTAGTTTCTGTGAGATGAAAAAGTATAGTCTAGTGATTATCTAAAGTTCTGGCTGGAGTAGTCTAGAAGTCTGATTCATCTCGGCTAGAGGCTTAGAAGCTTTCCAGAGGTTGATTTTTAAGGAAATTTCAACAGAGGCATTCTAAGAGGCTCTATCACGTGGGCTATGTGTCTTGTCTTTATTGGTGTCTAGTTTTTTAGTTTGTTTTTTTTTCTCAAAGCAGCCTGAATTTTCAAAGTAACATAAATATCTGCATTAACACAAGTATGGAATGTGTAGTATGTACAAGTCAGCTAAAGATGATTTTCTGTTCCATAGCTGAACAGATATTTGTTAATTTTATAAGCCATTTTGTACTCTAAAACCAAGCTGCAATATAAATATCCATCCATGTTATATTCGAAGATGGCATTAATAATAAGTCATGAGGACTCTGTAGTCAACAAGGCTACATTTGCATGATCATGCTGAGGAATCAGCATATAAATTTCTTCTCCTGTAGTTATCTCAGCCTTTTTCCTCACATTTGTAGCCAAGATCATCACGAACTTCCCCTACCCCTCTGGTCAAAGTTAATTTTAATTAACTTTGAAGAAATCCATAGTTTTTGTATTGTATAGAAACAAAACCTCAACCTCTCTTACAATGCAACACATTGCTCAACTTCCATTCTGAACCTAGAACATCCTTAAAGTATAAAAATTAGTTTAAGTCAGTAGTCCCTTTCATACTCCAATGTCTCTCAGCGGCTGTCATTCTCTGTTCATGAGCATTCAAAAAATTCAAAATTAACAAAATAAGGACCAAACTCTCTATATTATGTTTCCCATACTAAGGTGGCTTATTTTATATTACTTTTTCTATCTTTAAATGCTTTATTTTTTAAAAAACTATTTTTTATGTCTGTATATGCATATTTTCTTTTCTTTCTTCAGCATCTAAGAATGCACACTGCACTTTTTTTTAAGCATACTGCACCTTCTAAGAGGTTTGTTGTGTGTTCTGCATAACTATATCCCACATAAGCTAAGCATAAGAAGTTCAGTCAGTCTGCCATACTGTCTGCTTAGCTATTGACACTGGTGCTGGCTCAAGCACCGGCCCACTGGAGAAACTCTGGAACTAAGAAGCCACACCAGGCTACCTGACCAAACTATTTTTTAGCTTTCTCATGCCCTATATTTGAAAATTTGAGCCTTATGTTATGTACCATATATAGTAAATTTTCTCATGAGAGTTTCAACAGAGACTCACATTGTCAGGGAACGCTACAAGTGTGCAATAAAACAGGCCCAGGGTGAAAAAAACCTTTTAAACAGATTACAGGATGTATGTTCATAAGTGATTTATAAAGAAAGAAAAATTGGTACAAACAGTACAAGAAAAATAAAATAGTTTAAAATAATTAAGTAAAATCTTTTAAAAAGGAGTACAGTAATATGAAAAATAATAAGCTGCATAATGATGGCAAGTACACAGAGGCTGGATTCTGTATTATGCATTGTTGACTGAATATTTTAAATGCTGGTGAGTGAACAAAAGTTGGTGAGAACCATAGTATTGTTAAGGTAATTGCTGAAGCAAACCAGCCTAGATACTTTGGGAATGTCTTAATTTTAAAATGGGATTAAAAAAAATTGCATTGGAAGAGAGGTTGTCTTTTTTATATTACAGGAAACAAAAGACTGTAAATTTCTTTAAAATTAATAGAGAACAGATTTGTTTAGGGGAGAACCTTTGAATACCTTGGCTTCACATATATAGAAATATAACTAGAAAAACTATGACATGTGATATGTAAGTTGATACCTTGACATTAGAACAGCTCTGAGGCTGAATGAAACATGATAAATAACTTTGGTTGCAGAGTCCTCATGACTTATTATTATGTGCTATCTTTTCATATGTTATGAATGAAAGTTTGGTACATAGTCCAAAAATCTTATCAATTTGACAGGTGTCTTCTACCTGTTCAAACATAAAACAAAAATATCTTCTTTATCTAACTTGTGTGCAATTCAGAGTCCACACTTTTGTTAATGCAGATATGCCTGTTACTTTTGGAGGTTAGCACAAGGGTGGCCCAGATAATCTATCCTTACAGAATGCCTCTGTTGTAGCTTCCTCAGAGTTCTTCATTCAAAAAACTTCAAGGCTGATATCTGAGATGGTGCAGGATCATAAACTATTCTAGCCAGAGGCTGAGATAAGCCTTATAATTTCCCATTACACAGAGATTGGAAAACAAATGCTATAGCTAGTTTGATTTGACTATTATTTCAACCTTTCAGGGTCCTCTGGGGATACAGTTGACCCCAGACAACACAAAGCAGTCTAAAGAGCATACCACCCACATTTCCAAAAGTTGTGGTGGGCAATTTTTGGTCATTTGGTAGGCTATGGATGTTTAGTGGGGATATATGAACATAGTATAAAAAGATAATTATTTATCTTAAGTGTTTTACATTGCTATAAATTTTTATATATTGATTCAAATTTAAGATAGTTTTGTTATATTGTATATATATATGTGTATTCTTGTTTAAGCTGTAGTACCTATACAGCAGATAGTTATTGTGATATATTGTACATTTATAATATAGCACCACAGATAGTGGGAATAATAGTCTTGTCTAGAGAAGAGCACACCAACAGATTTTGCAATTACAAATGGCCAACTCTCCAAATATACATAAAATAACATTATAAAGACTAAACATGCTGTACTTATAAATTTACATGTATGTATATATTATAAAACAACAATTTTAAAGGCCATTTATTTGAAACAGAGCAGGTATAGGTATATGAGATGTAAATTTTCCACATTGTAAAGATTTATGTTGACAGGAAAACTGTTTCTGGAAAGATCAGCTGAAACCTCTTAGAATGCCATTCAGAAATATACTAGTTCAAAAAGGGTGATAGTACATGCATGGCTTTAGTCTCAGCACTTAGAAGGAGGCAGAGTCAGGTGGATCTGAGTTTGAAGGCCCAGAGTGATATAAAAAGTAAATCCTAGGACAGTCAGGAATGAGTGCTACATGGAGAAACCCTGTTTTGAAAAATGAGAGGGGGGTTCAGGTATAAGTTTAGAGCTAAGACTCTAGTAGATGACCAAAAGAAATAAATACGCTTTGATTTCTGCTGAGTCTTCTATGTTACAAGCCTCATTTTCCCAATTTTCATATCCCCATCCCTTTTTCACAGCCCATCAGCACTTAATAGTCTAAGTATGTATCATGATAAAACAAGATGTTTGTTTGTTTATTAAACCCCCCTTCTTTTCTTCTACCTTCTTATCTTTTCTCTTCTTCACATAAGTGAAAAACTCTCCACTTCTCTAACCAATTAAAATAAAATGGAAGAAAAGCCATGGTAGGAGAAATGGAATAGAAACATTCATAACTCAGAGCAGGACAGTTAGGAGGAAAAGCTAGATGCAGCTCACATGAAAAGGGTTGATAGGTCCTTGAAATCAGGCACTGAAAGGAATGTAATGGACTTCTCTGAGGGACAAGGGCTTTGGAGAGTCCGTCAAGAGAATCCTGTGAGTGATCTTAAGCAAACAGAAGAGGCCTTGGCACTCCCCAGAAGCAGGTGACAGAGAAGCCCGAGTAGTTGAACACTATACATTTCTCCTTGAAGCAGTCTCATGTGGCTCTCAAGAGGAAACTGAGCCCCACATGAAAGTTATCATTCACATTATTCTTAATTCTCATGTTCAGAATGGGATATTACCACCTCACCTTTCTGATGGTAAGAATTTGCCATGATAAATGTCCCCATTTTTTTTTTTTTTGCAGCCCTCAGCATTTTAGTTTGAACAAACCAGATGAATCTCATTGGTGTAACAGGAAAAGCTACTACACAATAGTGCAAACAACAATGAAGGAAGGAAGGGCATTTCAAATGAAAAAGCTACAAGCATCTTAATTCTTGAAATCATCACTGATGCATCTGAACTCTGCTGACTTATAAGTCAAATATAAGGTCAGTGGTATTAGAATTTACCTCAGAATTCTTTCATTCTTGATTAGTGTGAACTCATAAAAACTTTTTTTTCGTTGACTGGAAAGAGTTGTTATTCTACAGGCACACATTTTGTATTCTATATTTGAATACAAAATTATGTAGTCCATCATAAAAACAATTTTCTAGATAAACTAGAAGTATTTTCATATGACTTATCTTAAGAAAATGTCATAATCATAATAATCATGGCCTATAAAAAGGTAACCTACATTATTGTGTTCACTCTAGTTATGGAAAGTAGGGTCTTCACAAAAATATCTTTTCAAAGATTTTCTTTGTGTGTGTGTGTGTGTGTGTGTGTGTGTGTGTGTGTGTGTGTGAGAGAGAGAGAGAGAGAGAGAGAGAGAGAGAGAATGGAGTCAGATGGAATCAGATTTTGGTTACCAGGAGACAGAGATACAGATATGGATGAACAAAATAATGAAAAAATGGTATGACTAAAATAAAATCTAATAGGAAAAGAAAGGTGATGTAATAAATCTAGTTATAATTTTGTGTTTTTGTACTGCCCTGCAATGGACATTTTAGAATCTCCACTTACAAAATTACAGCAAGGGAACCATATAAATTGAAAGATCTCCTCATGCTAACATCTTACAAAGCTAAGGAAGAACAAGGTTTTCTTTCTTTTTATTATGAATAAAGTCATATTTTTTTTATCCATGTATACCCTTGTACAAACTCCCCTCAACTGAAGAATGGATTAACAAACTGTGGAACAATTACACAATGGAGTACTACTCAGCAGTAAGAAAAAATGATATCCTAAAATTTGCAGGCAAATGGACAGATTTAGAGAATATCTTCCTGAGCAAAGTGTCTCAAACCCAGAAAGATAAGCAGGGGATGTACTCACTCAATTAGTGGACTTTAAACAACAAAAGCAAAAAGCAAAGCATGTCCAAACTGCAAACCCCAACCACAGAACAGCTTGGGATCTGAAATACCTTGGACCAGCACCTTGGAGTCCATTACCTCCAGAGGAACACCTGATCCAGTCTTGATGTTGGGGTGAGGAAAGCAGATCTGCCTCGAGTGGATGCTGAACTAAGCCACTTTGGGACCTTGGGACCTCCTGCCCTTGCTAGGGAGGAGATAAAGTGATGTGGAGAAAGGAGTTTGAACAAAGATAAGGATTTCATTCAGCTGTTTTTCCTTCATCTTCCAATGACAAAGAAATTAATTCCTTACTATTTGATTGAATTTTCTTCAATGCCCCTCTAACCTTTTTTTTCGTTGTGTTGTCCATTAGTTTCTAGCTGCTTTTCATTACTGACTATGAGGTTTCAGACCAGTGTGGCTAAGTAGGAGCGTGATCACTGAAACATCATGAGTCACATGATGTTCTTCAGACAACAAAAAAAATGAAGCACTACATTGTTGTACTAATTCATCTTTGAGGAAAAAAAAAACTGGAATTGTGATGAAGCAAGTCCATTAGCACTCCAGAAATTCACATAAGTTCTGGAAGGGTTTTAGGGATAGAACTAAGCCTTCTAATTATCTTTAGATGGAATTGTATTAGAAATTGAGCTCTATTCTCTTCTGTATCAGATTCACAGGCTTTTAGGTACTTTGGGAGGAATATTAACCCTTAAGGGCCTGCAATATCTCTTTACCTGTGGATTGGCATTTAGCAGCAGAAATAACACATTTCAGATAAGTACCTCTGGGGCTCTTTCTGTTATATGTGACTCTCACTCATGAAAAAGAAGTTAGAGATAAAATCTTCACTTTTTCCATTACCACAAGACTGGCTGCATCCACAATTCCTAGGCTCTGCAAGCACAGAAAGATTTAAGATTTATCTTTAACGTTTGCTTACAGGTTTTGAAAACTCTCACAATCATAAATATTTTAGTTTTAGGTTCTAAGTACCTACTCATTGCAACATATATAGAAATCAATATACTCTTCTAAGTAATCTCTTTGTGTTTGTTAAAACATTATATTTTAACAGAGGCTATATCAAGATTTACTCTTATCCCTACACAAAAGTCCAAGATCAAGTTATGATCTTCTTGCATCTCTAGTCAAATAATTCTTTACCACTGCTGATTCTTATTTCTTTAAAATTTTGCCGTGTCTTTTGAATGAGAAAGTAATCTATCTTCTTCTGAACTTGATGGCTCAGATCCTCTGAAAAAAACTGGCACATACTTTCCCATTGATGAGCTTACTTGGCAATGCTAAGTGTTGGCAGTGATCGGCTGATATGTTCTGACTCTGATGCCTGGTATCCCAGTACACAGTAGATCAAATTAATGACTTCAATTATAATAGTACATCTCATATAGGATTTATTTCAGGTAATAATATTAGGATGTTTTGTTAATTATTTAAAAATCATTTTTAATCAATGCTATTAAATAGTTGACATACTAAAATATTTTAGAAAGTTATGTACAAACATCTAGGAACATATTAAATATCAAGTAATCTCTTTTAAGGCACAATTCAAGCACAGACTAGATTTTAGTAACACTTTTTTGCGAACAACCCTAAAGAATTAGTAATTATTTAGTAAGACACTGTTAATAACTCAAAAATTTACTAGAGGGTTCTCAGATGTTGTCTTAAGAAGCTATTTTGTTTATACAGAAAGGATTACATTGGATAATATACCATAAAGTTTGTGAATTTCTGAATTATTTCAAAATGCCAGATAGAATACAAGACTGTGCATACCCAAGTTCTCTCTGTTACTAAAATTTCCTGCATATGCCTTTGAAGGATGGTCAGTATGGTCAGTATCATGTCCGATAGTCAGTGCTGTCCATGATGGGTTCAGTCAACTTCATATCCAAACTTGCTTTGTTTTCATTATGGCACATTAAATAATAGAATGCTCAGAGCCATTCACAAACATTATCCTCACATGGTAGGCTCTATAGAAGTCACTGAACAAGTTTTGCCTTTCTCCATTGCCCTGTACAACACATAGTATCTGCCATTTCAACATTGACAAGTTTTACAGGACAATGCCCTCCCAGTGTTAATTGAACATGGTGGCTATGGAATCTTTCTTCGGTTTTTGTTTTGCTTTTTAGATTTATTTAATTTTTATTTTATGTGTTTGGGTGTTTTGCTTGTATGTATGTCCATCATGTCCATGCATTGCCTGAGAAAGCTAGAAAAGTGTTATTGTTGATTTTCCTCTTTGGGCAGATATCTGAAGGTTTTGCTTTTATTTCAACATTAGAAGAAAGTTAAAATTGATAAAGATTAGATTTGAAAAAGAGAGACCTCTTGATTAGAAGAGGTGATAGTTCATCAATCAGTGTGACCATCTAATCTAATCTAATTTATAAGACTAAGAAATGCTTTTCAATTGACCTAAAATAACCTGCCAAAAGGGAAAGTCCCCCAAGTTATAGTTGGTGCAGATTTTGTTTTTGTCTTTCCAGGAAAATAAAAAGGAACAATCTGAATAATTGAAATATCTTTGGACAAATAAGAATCCAAACAAAAAGGGAGAACTACATTTAAAAAAATCAAGAAAAGGAATAATCTGGCCTAAATGATCTTTAAGGTCTCTACGAGGAAGACAGGGCTGAACAGCAATCATTCCACCTGCACTATGGTAACAACACAAGGCTTGCAAATACCTCCTAAACATGAGCTTCAAACTGCTCAGAATAATTTTAAGGTGGCTAGTTGAAATGATCTGGTTGCACAGACTACTCTAGCCAGGAAGTAAGGCAAACCCTGCACTTTCCCATTGCAAAGATACTGAACAACAAATTATATAGCTAGCTCTCCCAGGACTTGATAATTATCCATTAGGGTTTCTTAAACATACCAGCAAACCTAGACAGCAAGAAGTAATTTTAAGATCATGATGTCCACATTGCTAAGAGATGGAGTGGATGGTTTTGGTTCATTAAGTGGATTATGACTATTTTCCATCATTTAGGGGAGATTGATTACAGGTTGTTATTGGTAATAATTAAAGAAATACAATAAATAAGATTAGATTCAAGGATCTCTTTCTGAAAAGAAAAAGGGGCACCTAGAGATAGGATAAAAGGGTGGGTTATTTAATCTACATTTACACCAAAAAGAAAAAAAATGAAAACAAAAACAAACAAATATAGTAAGAAGTTTTTGGCCAGGCTTAGCCCCAAAGTCCAAATGGAGCTCTCCTGCCCACAGCCTGGCCAAGCTGAGATTTGGACCTACAGGACTTCTTGGTCCACAATAATCAACAAGGCTTATGTTTATTACAAACTGTTTGTCTGTGACTCAGACTTATTGCTAGCTAGCTCTTTGGTTTTTGTTTGTTTGCTTGTTTGGATTTTTTCATTATTATTTTTATAAAATGAAGTCTTTTTTTATCCATGTATTCCCTTACTCTCCCTCCGTTTCCTCCTCCCAATCCCTCCCAGTCACTCTTCAGCCACCTCCTTCCCCATAACCTCCCTCAAAATGGCTAGAAGTCCCAAGGTAGGTCAGCTCAGCATGGCGCATCCACTCCAGGCAAGTCTGATTTCTTCATACTAATACCAGGACTGGGTTAGGTGCTCCTCTGAAGGGAATGGGCTCCGAGGTGCCAGCCCCCACACAAGAACACAGTCTGATTCCACCTTTTGAGAGTCTACATACTACCCATGTCAATCAACAGTTGCCTACCATTGGAGGGCCTCGCTCCTTTTCCTAATGGTTCCCCAGGGTCTGTTCTTGATTTAGTGAACTTCCCAGGGCTCCAGCTAGGCATCATTGTAAGAATTTTCCTTGTAATCCCTATCCCCTTGCTCATCAGACTTTCCTCACTTGCTCTTAGCTGGATCAGGAGCTCAGCCCAATTGTCAGCCATGTATTTTTCCCTGCACCTCTATTTATCAGTGGATGTAGGTTCTGTGATGGTATTTAGGGTGGTTATTCATTTTATTATAGGGGAAGTCCTGTCTAGACACCACTTTCACTATTCATTTTCAATCAGGGATATTTTAGCCAGGGATATTTTGTGAGTTCTTGGAGATTTCCCTAGCACCCAGTCTTTTTCCAACCCCACATTGGCTTCCTCTATGAAGAGCTCCGTCTCTTTTTTTCTCCTTCCTTTTTGCTCCTCTCCCTCAATCTCCTTCACTTGTGATTTGTTGCCACCTCTTCTTAGATGCAACCCATTATACTCCCAATTAGCTAAGGAGATCTTGTCTACTTTCTCTTCCTAGGGGAATCCCTGGATGTCTTTCTTAAACTCCTTCTAATCCCAAGCTGGTCAGTGGTTGTGGTTTGCAGCTTTGGTGTTCTTTGATTTTTGTCTAAAGTCCACTAATGAATGAGTACATCCCATGCTTATCTTTTTGGGCTTGTGATACTTCACTCAGAAGGATATTCTCCAAATCCATCCATCTGCTGCAAATTTTAGGCTGTCAGTTTTTAGTTTTCTTTTTCTTTTTCTGTTTTGTTTTGTTTTTCTTTCATTGCTAAGTCGTACTCCATTGTGTAGATGTACCATAGTTTGTGAATACATTCTTCAGTGTCCCCAGGCTGCTTAGACTGAAGCACTGGTACCACTCATTTCTTGGTAAGTTGTGTATGGGGAGGCACCTAGCCATCCTATCTTAACGCAACCCATTTCTATTAATCTGTTTTGCCATGTGGTCCATGTCTTACCTATACTCTATTACACATTTCTTTATAGAAGATAACATCTCTCTCTTACTCTGCCTTCCTTCCCCTTTATCTTTGCTCAGATTTCCATCCTGTTTCTAAGATGCCTTGTCATAGGCCAAAACAGTTCCTTTATTAAGCAATGAGAAAACACATTCATAACACACAAAAAGACATCCCACGTTACAAACAAACAAAAAAACCCACCAGTCTTAAATAGTTTGCATTAGCATGGATTTTTATCCATAGTGTTTTATTTTCAGTCATGTTCTCCATATACACTTCATATGGAGCCAAGCATTCATTTTGGGAAACAAATCCTAATGTATCTACTTGTAAAAAGTTTTCATCAATTTCAGTCTATGCTTTCTTATGCAGTTTTATTGAGAATTATCATAAAATAAATCAACTGTTTCAATATAGTTTAGTAAACTGTACAATAGTGGTATATAAATTCCTAATTTATAATTCACTTCATCTCTCTTTGGTGAAGGAGGTTTGTATTTCTACAGATCATCTACAACAATGGTAGTTGAAATTAGGTAAAGGATATATAAAATACCACCATATGATGACGCTATTGTATCTACAGAATTATTTTTTGAAAATATAGTTTGAGAGTCAATGAGTATATAAACTTTTCAATTAAATGAAATTTATAAGTTAGTTCCACCTATTGTTAGAGCATTTTACCCTTCAACAAATAATGAAATGGAATAGCAACACCAATGATTTTTGTAAAAAAATGATTGGAGCACTTTATTGGAATATTTTGTATTTTTAATGAGTGTTTGAAACTAAATTCACTATTTTTATGTCATTATATACTTTTTTCATAATCACAAAATTACTTCATATTAATAAAATATTTATTAAGTTCACATTACTAACATATATTTATTTATCTAATAAAAGATTGATAATGTAATGATTATTTACAAAATTTCTGGTGGACAGTGATTAATTAGATTATATGTTACAAACATTGCAAAAAATATTTATCTTTCAGTTTTATATTTAATTTAATTTTTCCATAGATACTCATTTGTTTTTAAGCATTTGCTATGTAAGAGATCTATTAAATATTTACAGGCATTCATTCTTGATAAATTAATAGTGCTATTGTTTTAAATTTATTCACATCAATTTTTTTGTTATTTATTCTCTTTGTAATTATCATACTAAATATTTAGAGCTTATATTTTAAGCATATATTTTGTAACTTGAGTCTATGTTATATGTATCTTTAGATTTTTACCTAGAGATAACATTTTACAATGTGAGCTCTTCCTTCTAAATGTGTCCTTATCAACTTTAGAATATTTTCATGAAGTCGTTAGTATTTTTGTTACAATTGTATTTTGAAGTTTTGCTCCAAATTTTCCACCTTTAGTCAACTATTCATTGAGTAATCTTATCTTGTTTGTCTCAAATTTGCCATACTTTCTCAGGAAAATAAACATGCTTTTCAAAATAGATGCATTTTTGTCTCTTCCATTTGGTTGTTGACAGGATTACATACATTACTTCATTTCTGTCAATAATTTTTATAGTTTCTTCTTTCAAAATAATGATTGCCATGTGGGTGAGATAGTCGATAGTCTTGTTTCAGGAGAGCTGCCTGGATTACTTTTTGGTGTGATTGCTTTTATCCCTCTCATCTCTGGGTTTTTGCATTACTACCCACCCCTCATTGTCTTTCAGCTACCCCTCATTTTTCATCCATCTTTTCCCTGTGTGAGTGATTGTTGATGCATCAGTGATTGTTGATGCATCCTTGCTCCCTCCACCCCTCTCTCTTTATTCCTTATTATTTACTACACCACAAAGAAGTAGCTTAATCCACCATTTTACCCATATTTCTCCACAATATACTCTTTGCAAACTTCCTAAACCATGAGAAGAATTATGTATTTAATATTACAAATCTCTACTTGCTCTTTACTTTTGTTAAAATTAGTTATCATTGTCTCACAGCCTGCATATTGTTGCTCTTCAAAAATACTATCAAATATGTTAATAAATGGATTCTGAGTTTCAACAGCATTACTCAGGCCCTTCAGAGAACATTGTGGAAGAGGATGTAGAGGTAAGGGCCATATAATCAGAGTTCAGTAATTTATTGATTTTTTAATACAGGATGGTTGAATTTATAACTACAACTAATCCACTCTAGTTTTAAGTGCATTTTCATCTATAAACAGTTATTTTAATGTCTCATTTATTTATTTAATTCATTTACTTATTACATTACACTCAAGTTATTACATTTAAATAATATAGTCAATTATTCAATCTTATTACCTTCAATTTCTATTTAGATTTCTACTTATATTACCTTTATGCTATTTTTGGATACATCAATATTTCTTTTATTCTTTGCAATATCTGTGTCATTGACCATTTCTAAGTGTGTATTTATTTTGATATTAACCCTGAGAAATAATTTTATCTCTCCTTCAGCTTTTGCTGAAGCAACTCATCAGCTCTTTCTTCAAACCATTCAAGGAGAACTTTAAGTATATTTCTTGATTCTACCAAAAGTTGTTTTATCTTTTTAAACAGTAAAAACTCTTTTGAGTATAGTAGGCACATGCATGGACCCAGAAATATTGTCTCACAGATCTTAACATTCTTGTTCATTTTAGAAAGAACAATTTACAAAAATAGTTTTTCCTAATATGTTTATTTTAAGTATTTTACAAAACAAATGCTCTGACCAAATACTGAATAGTACATAGAGTTCATTTAAATGTGAAAAATTATGTTTACTTAGTTCACAGTATATATATTCCAGTCAAATCAGGACAGTGTTTATATACAGCATCTAAAAACTTTATACATTATTCTCAAGGCTGTCAAAATGGCTTATAGGGAAAAGGGCTTGGCATCCAATCATGTTAGCCAAAGTTTATATCTGTAGAACTATTGTAAAACTCAGACAAATATGGCAGCTTTTCTATAATTGAAAACCCTGGAAGGCAGAGACAGAGTATACCTAGCTACCGTAGCAGCCTGGCTAGAAATATTTACAAAAGCAGTGTGTTCCAAATTCAGTGAGAGACAGAGCTTTACAACAAAGAAGATATTAAATGCTAACCTTGGGCCTCTACATACATGCAAAGAAACATGAATTTAACTCCATATATCCACTCATACACATGTGAAGAAGCATATAGACATTCATGCCCATTGCACACACAAAGATAAAATTTAAAAAACAAATAAATGATAATTCTTCTCTCAGAAAAAAAACAGCTGAGAATAAATTAACAACTAAATTGCATTAGAAAGAATGGTCTTTTAAAGATTTACATATTTCAGAAGATTGAAGAAATAAGAAATCACTTCAAAGAGATTGCCAAAATTGTACTATAATAAATAAATTGAAGTTGATGTTTGATGAAATTTTGAGATGAGGTATCTAGAATTTTAAAAAGAGAATCAGAAAGAAGATTTTTTTTTCAGGTTATAAAAGCAAGTAAGAGAAAGACGATAGAGCAGAGTGATAACATCCCTTAAAGGGTCTGGAGATCAGTCACCAGACTCCCTTTGAAATTTAAAGCTCAGGGGTACTCCTTGAACAAGTTCTATTTATACTTTCAAAATATTTGGATGTTATTTTAACATATTTTATACATTTCAATATCCTATTTATATATTTTTTCTATTCTTGAATGTTGTTATTCATTTTTCCATTTCCCTTCCATTAAATCATTCTTGGTTTAATAAATATATTTTAAGCAACTATATAGAAAAGCTATTAACTAAGGATGTCCAAGTCAAGTTCACATCTTTATGCTTACTAACAATGCAGCAATAGCTAAACCTGAAGCATGATTATTGCTTCATTATGTCCTTTCTGTGTAGAAAGAGACATGTATTTGTTTCCTTATCATAAATATGAAAATAACATCAATACCTGTTAGGCTAAATAAATAAAGTTAGTAAATAAATGTGTATTGAAAACTCTGTTTTGTTGATGGAGGTAATGTAAATATTTGTTCTTTCTTTGGAAACCATGAGTAGGTACAGTAGATGTCATGATTTGCACCAATCCTTCCAGTCAGGCTTCCAACACTGCCTGCTTGCTCTTTTTTATAAAATGCTTCTTCAATGGTTCTCTTGGCTGTCTTTATGCATATGTTAATGCTGACAATTTTGTTTGCCTCTGATAATCCTATTTCTTATTAATCATATCATGTGTCATCAATATCTTCTAGTCATCATACAGTATCAAAAGATGGGTTATTTTTCCCACCTGTTTTCTGCATTGCCAACATTTTGCCTGTCTGAGTCCAAAAGATCACAGCTGTGCAACTTGGAAAGTCTCTAATACACTCTGCAGAGTGTTGAATATTATCTCTTAGGTAGCTCTTTTGGTGCAGTATCAGTGAAGTAAAGCACTATGCTTTATTGACTTTTCACTCACTCTGCAAATTTTGTCCTCCATGGTACATTTCTTTCTGTCTCAATCATTTTTGTGTATACATTTATTCCATTAAAATTATACCAGTTTTGAATTTAAGATTATCCTTATTCACAATTTTGCAATATCAAATAGTAGCTTGCACAGCATAGTAAATTTTAACAAGTTTGGTGCAGTTCACTACTTAATTATGATATATATACATAATGTGTAAAATGCAAAACATTTAGTAGTTATTTTCAAATTGGTTTATGTATGACAAATTAATAATTAAGAAAAAAGATTAATATTGATTGATGTTGAAAAATGTTTTGTATTTACTCTCTTAAATACAGTCAGATTAATTATAGATATACTTTAAACACAGTGAAAAGATCTTATTAGCTCAGTTTAGTGCAACAATAATGCAACATATCGTCCAAGCCTTAGATAATAATTCTTAAAATTATTACACTATAACATCTTATTATAGGACAGCATAAATTATGATTTTATGCACTAATATATTACAGATAGATAAAGGTCCAAAAGACAATGTCTTCCAATGCTCTTATCCTATGAACATTGTGTGATTGGTCTACAAATTCGTGTGATTTTTTTTTTAATATTACAATGTTGTTAAAGCCTTCAGTCTCCAGAGTTCTCTTGTCGCATCACTTAGAATTTAGATCTTTCCATTATGTGAGATACCCTTCGTTACTCAAATAATATTATGTCTTTTTGTGGTCTTGATAGAGTTAAATATTATATCATTATAAATATAATTTTCCTTAGTTATAATAAAAATAGATATAAAACTTTAAACTCACAAAGATAAAATAAAAGATAAAATATTTTCTTTAATTTTGCTAAATAAAAATAGACTAAATATTATAACTATAATCTTGCTTAATAGCTATCTTGTTATATATAATTGTACTATATTAAACTTAAAACGTTCCATTTGATTAGAAAGAAAGGGGAAGTGATGTTCTTTGTCTTTCTGTATGCAAAAATATCATTGGATAATAAAGAAACTGTTTTGGCCTATGACAAAGGATCTTAAAGGCAGGCAGGAAATCTGAGCATAGATAAAGAGGGAAAATGGAAAAGTCAGAGAGATGATGCAAGCTGTTGCTGAGAAATCAAGATATAAAAATACATGTAAGCCACAAGCCATGTGGCAATACATAGATTAATAAAAGTGAGTTAAGATGAAGGAGCTAAGTATAAATAAACCTGAGCCACAGGCTAAACAATTTGTAATTAAGCTTCTGAGTCATTTTAGGGGTTAAGCAACTACAAGCAGATACAGATCTTGGGGCTAGATGGGCCAGAATCTTACTACATTTCCATCTTTCTCTTTGCAATTATTCAATTAGTGTATCTTATAGTTTTGTTAATCTTGTATGCAGTTTCCTCTAAATGGTAGCACTTGTTAAACTGATAAACATAAATTCAGTTCAATTAACCTATGTATATACTTGGTACTGAGTCGTTTTTACTTTCAACACACTCCAAATACTGTGCAAAATGTGATTGCTCATGAAAAAATATTCTACTTGATTTTAAGAAACCCACTGTCTAATGCAACATAAATAAGATGGCAAACACAAGGAGCTCAGATTTTGAAATCATTTCTTAATTTAGATTCAAATATAGCACTCTGAAAGGACAATGAACACAACTCTTTTTCTATTCCATCATGTTAAATCAATTTTAAAAATAAATTAGAAACTCACTTTTAGTATATTTTTCAAAATATGAATTATTCCCATGCAATATTGACAGAGACGTTTTACATCTCTAATTTAACCCACTCTTCTGGAGTGTCCTTGATGTATTGTACACCTGGGGCCCTTAAATGCTCACAATTAAAGAGGTGTTTTCTATTGCTACTGACCTTTAAAACTGAGTGGGTCTTGCATTTGGAATGAAAGGAGCTAGCACATTAATCAATGACGGAGTGTGATTGTGTGGAGGGTACTTGATGGTTGCTTCATAAAGAAGAAAATGTTCAAAGACCATCTCATTTTGCAAAGGGTATGGATAGTGTTTGTATAAAATTCTGTTTCCTACTTTCTGAGATTACATATTTTTACATATATATATATATATATATATATATATATATATATATATAGAGAGAGAGAGAGAGAGAGAGATGTTAGATAGATAGATACTTTTATTAGACCTCCCTAAGACTAGCCATATTTTACACCATATTTTATCAACTTAAGGTTATTTAATGGAGGAAGATAAAGAATAAATTATTGTATATTTGTATAGTACAATGCATTTATTTTAAAAGAATGACATTTTTAAGAAATTATTATTACATACGTGGAATTACAACATCTCTTTTCAAATAGCTTATATTTTATTGCTTACTGTCAGTTCCTAGAGTTTTGAATTTTACAGCCAGCTGATCATTTTAAAATAAGAGTATTATTATCTACCTTTAAATTTTTAACTTAATTATTTACATACAGTATATTTTGATCATAACAATCCTTTTCTGAAGCCCTCCAACATCCTCCCTACTTCTAGTTCTTTCTATGCTCTCTACTACAAAAATAAATAAATAAATAATAAAGAACAGAGGACAAAACAACATACCTAATTAAAAAAACAAGTATGACAAAAAGTACTCAGATAATACAAAACAAAAAGCACACACAGAGAAAAAAATCAAAAAACCAAAAAATCATGGAATCTATTCTATGTTGAACTTCCCTGTGCATGGACTTAGGTGTGAATCATATACTCAATGTCAGTTCACTGGAGAAAATAGATTTTTCTTTATCATTAGGCATCAATTGCAAATAGATTTTGGTTAGGAATGGGACTAATGTATTCACCTACTCTTCTCCACACTGGAATTGTATCTGATATGTATACTGTTCTTTGTATGCACATGGTCTTCATGTTTTACTACATCTATTTTTAGTAGAGAGCAGGTACTATTACCTCGACCTAGAGCCGTGGACTCTTGGACAGTATAGATTTGGAAATCACCTATGACCTTGAGTCACTAGTATAAAGGGCATGGTTGGAGGGCAGCTTAAGATTGGAGTGCACAAACACAGTTGCCCCTTCATCTTCTCTCTTGTTCACATAGATAATGGACCTGACATACTGAATAAAGCCTGGTGGACCATCCATGCCTTTCCAGGAACTACATGACTGTTTAGTTTCTTATATCAGTGAGTGTTTCCTTTTGAACCCCTTAATAAATATTAATCACCTTTATCAGTTGCCAGTGAGTATTACTTATAATAATATCTGGTGCCTGAGTGGCCTAAGTGGCTCGGCCTAGCCTTTTAGAAGAGGACCCAGCATGTTCATCAGTCCAATTGCATCTGGTTAAAGTTGTTTCCTTGGAGTCATCTACCATTTCTGACTTTATAACTCTTTCTTCTTCCTTTTCTGAATATACTCCTAAGCTTTAAGGGGAAGAATATGATAAAGAACTCTAATTTAGAGCTAAGTGTTTCCAAGTCTCTCACTCTTGTACATCATCAAGTTGTGGTGCTCTGTGTTATTTACCATCTATTGAAAGCAAAAGAATCTCTAATGAAATACGAATGATACTCTACTCTATGAGTGCAACAATATGCCATTAGGAGTAATTTTATTGCTATGTTTCTTTAGCAGAATAATAGTGGTAGGATTTCCTCTAGGGCCCATGACCTTTTTAGTTTGAGGTGCTTTGCCACTTTGTCAGTATCAAAACATGGCTCTTCTTATGAAGTGAGCCTTATCCAATCAAGTAATAATTTAGATGACTTAATGGAGCAAGAAACAAAACTCCATTTATGCGCTGTCTACAAGAAACACATCTGAGCTTTAAAAAATAACTACTGCAAGTATTTCATTTAAATAAGACCAGGAATCAAGAAGGCATCACTATCCTAATATCTGACAAAATAGAATTCAAGCTAAAACTAATCAGTAAAGATAAAGAATGCCATTTTGTTCTAATCAAGGGAATGGCTAATCAAGAAGATATTACTATGCTGAATATATATATACTAGTACACTCAAATTCATGAAAAAGTACTAATGTATTTAAAAACATAAATTTGCATCAATCCATTAGCAGTAAGTGGTTTCAATATTCCACT
The DNA here is from genome assembly GCA_004025045.1 of Sigmodon hispidus. Classification (NCBI taxonomy): domain Eukaryota; kingdom Metazoa; phylum Chordata; class Mammalia; order Rodentia; family Cricetidae; genus Sigmodon; species Sigmodon hispidus. The sequence goes on from PVIH01004858.1 coordinate 129,163, forward strand.
TTCTTCAATATTCAGGTAATTTAGAAAAAATAAGCAGAGAAATATCAAGATTACATGACATTACACAGCAAATGGACTCACTAGATATCTACAGCATATTCTATACATACACCAAAAATACACATTCTACTCAGCAACACGTGATATTTTCCTAAAATAGAACACATTCTGTAACATAAAATATCAATTATAAAAGATTAAAATTAACTCTTGTATCCTATTTGACTATAAAATAATAAAATTTAAAATTGATAACAAACAAATCTCTAGTAAATACCTAAAGTTATGGGGATGAAATAATCCCCATACTGAATGAATGGATTATAGAATAAATCAAAGAAAAAAATAAAAAATTTCCCAGGAATAAATAAAATGAAAATGCAACAAAAATTAAAAACAATTCTGTAAAGAAAATTTAAGCTATTAGGAAATACATCAACATGTCTGAAACACACATAAATAATGTAATTATGGAACTCAAAAATTTGGAAAAACAAAAACAAATCAAATTCAATTCCAGTTGATGGCAAGAAATAATAAAACTAAGAGGAAAAATTAATGAAATAGAAACAAAGAAAAAAGTATAGAGAATCAATATATCTAAGAGCTAATTCTTAGGGAAGATAAAATAATTACAAATATTTGTTCCAAATAACCAAAAGAAAGAAAAAGAAGACTCAAATTAACAAAATCAGAATGTTGTGCAGGTAATTTAAAAGCATGTAGTAAATTAAGTTGGAAAACCTAAAAGAAGTGGATTAATTTCTCAGTTCAGCCAAGCACACACACATACACACACACACACACACACACACACACACACACACACACACACACTAACATACAAAAATCAAACCAAGAAAAAGTCAACAACCTAAAAAATGCCATGGTAAGTGAAATGGTAATTTAAAAAAAAGTTTATGGGGTGAAATAATCTAGGGCCAGATTATTTTATTGGAATTCTAACAGACTTAACAAAGAATATCTATATACAACTCTTCTCAAATAATGATTTTTTTTAAAAAAAAAAAAGAGGTACCTTAAATACAATCAACTTCAGTGGCTATGTGAGACCCACATTCCTCAGCACCTATTGAATCAAGAGGTGAGTAACACTTCACCCAACCCTATATTCATGAGCTAAGCCTATAGGGACAACCAATGGAACCCCACCCATATCCATTTCTCCCCTAAAACCAGGTCCTTCTCCCAATCTATCCTATCACCCAGATACTTCAGAGGCTAACTAAGACTCACAGTTTATTAGCACCTATTAGATCAAGAGGTGTACCTAAGACCCACAGTTTACCTGCATCTTTTTGATTAAGAGCTCCTATAAGATCAAGAGCTCATATTAGACCAAAATAGGATCCCTGAGACACAGAAACAGCCAGCTCCTAGTACATAAAGAACAGATCACTCTAAAACAGAATATACTTCCTCCAAGTAGACCAAGAGACCAAATTGGACCAAGAGGCTTCCTGAGACAAAGAGGAAACTAGAACAGATTGTACCAAGATCAACTCCCTAAGATACAGACAGATCATACATGAATCTTTGGAAGCAATGGGCAGACTCCAGTGCAAGAATACATAAAACGACATAAAGAATAATATGGAATAGCTAGAATCTAGCAGTTCTACAAACAGCAAGACCTGAATATACAAATATGAAAGAAACAGGGGAAAAAACCTTAAAAACAACTTCTGAAGATAATAGAAACCTTAAAAAAGAAAATACAAAATTCCCTTAAAGAAATAGAGGAAACAACAAACAAACAAAAAAAAATGAAAAAAGATCAACGAATCCCTTAAAGAAAACCAAGAAAAAGCAAGTGAACAAAGAGGTGAAGAAAACATTTCAAGATTTAAAAGCGAAATATAAGCAATACAGAAGACACAATCTGAAGGACCAAACAAGAACTACAAATGCATGCCTAACCAACAGAAAGCAAGAGACAGAAGAGAGACTCTCTGGCATGGAAGATTCAATGGTGGAAATAGATATGTAAGTCATAGAAAACACTAAAACTAAAATAGTCATAACAAAACATCCAGGAAATGTGGGATAGCATGAAATGACCAACCTTAAGAATAATAGGAAGGCACAAGCCTCATAGGTTGGAGGCACTCGGAACTCAGCGAGTGTGTCCTCATCATGCCTGCTGGCATCAGCCAGTGGTCTGGATCAGTGAGCCTCCAGGAGGTGGACGAGCATCCCCAGCACACGCTGCATGTTGCCTACACTAGGGTGAAGGTGGATGAGCTGAGCAAAGTGCTGACACCCACCCAGGTTAAGAATAGGCTAAGCAGCATTTCATGGGATGCTCTTGATCCAGGGAAACTCTATACCTTGATCCCCACAGACCTCATGCTCTCAGCAGGAAGGACCCCAAATTCAGGGAGTGGCACCATTTTCTGGTGGTCGACATGAAAGGCAATGACATCAGCAATGGCAAGGTCTTCTCAGATTACATGGGCTCTGGACCTCCCAGTGACACAGGCCTTCACCGCTATGTCTGGCTGGCCTACAAGCAGGACAAGCCACTGAACTGTGATGAACCCATCTTCAGCAACAGGTCAGGAGATCACCATGGCAAGTTCAAGGTGGCGACGTACTGCAAGAAGTGTCACCTGGGAGACCCAGTGGCGGGCATGTGTTACCAGAGTGGGATGACTATTTGCCTAAGCTGTATGAGCCGCTATCCGGGAAGTTGGGGCGCCTTGGTGACCTGCAGTTCTGGGGACTCCTCACAGTATTGTCAAGTGGGGCAAAGCATGCTGTCTCTCCTCTTTCCTTCCTACCCCCTCACAGGGAGCCCTGAGCTGTGCTAGGGTAGAGATTTAGAGTGATTTCCTGATGCCCATCCTTAGGATTCTAATACTCGAATCCCTGTTTATGTTTCCTCAAATTTGGGCTCCATCTGGGCATGGTGGTGATCTGATAGAGTCATTCTATTGTTAATTTAAGAAGCACAGCTCTGAAAAGTAAGAGCAGGCCTATGGGCCAGTGTTGTCTGTGTTTGGTGTGATAGAACCAGGCACAGTAGAATCTTCTGAGATGTGTTCTTAGAGTCCTGTCCTTAGACTGAGACAACCCAAGGCTTCCATCTCAGCTAAGCCCTAAGAGTTCATTTTGGTCTGGTGGCTGCACAGATGTTGATGTCCTGTAACTGAAGAACAGGGTTACTGTGATGAGGTGTGGCCATGGAGAGAATCCCTGCTAAGCCTTGCTCCACAATGGTGTGAGCAAAAGTCACTGGAGTTGCTGAGTGTCTTAATCTTGTCTGTTTATCACCAAAAGAAAATAAAAGGCATTGGATTGAGACAAAAAAGTATAATAGGAACAAAAGAAGAATACCAGAGCAAAAGCACAGAACATATATTCAATAAAATTATAAAATATAACTCTCTCAATATAAAGAAGAAAATGCGAGTGCTCTCTGCGGTGTCCCAGCACACTCTGGAGCAGGGGCAGCTGACTCTGCACCTGACCACACACACAGCTCCTGCTGCTGAGGGAATCTGCAAGGCTCCCCACTATGACCCCGAACTGAGCGAACCAACAACTGCAGGGGTCTCTGAAAGACAGAATCAAACCCTGACCAGAGAGGTGACAGGAGACACACAAACCCAAGTGCCACAACTGACCAGGACCCATCTAATCATGAACCACTGAAGCCATGGGCAAACATCAGTGCAAGAAATTACATAATAATACAAAGGGCAACATGGTAACTCCAGAAGAGAGTGGCGATCTTACAAATACAAGACCAGAACTGAGCAATGAAGAGGAAACAGAAGGAAGCAACACAAAAAATTCCTTTTTGATGATCATCGAAGCTCTCAAAGAAGATATGAAAAAAAGCCTTAAAGAAATAGAAGAAAATACAAACAAAAAATTGGAAGAGATGAACAATTCTATGAAAGAAACATGCCAGGAACTAAAAGCTGAAATAAAAGCTGAAATAAAAGCTGAAATAAAAGCTGAAATAGAAGCAATACAAAAGGCGCAAAATGAGGCAAAAATGGAAATAGAAAACCTGAAGAAAAAAGCTGGAACTACAGATACAAGCATAACAAACAGAGTTCAAGAGATGGAAGATAGGATCTCTGATGTGGAAGACTCAGTAGCTCAAATAGATATATCAGTCAAAGAA
>PVIH01004859.1:0-47500 GCA_004025045.1 Sigmodon hispidus
CCTTTTTTATTGCTTCCATTTCAGCTTTTAGTTCCTGGCATGTTTCTTTCATAGATTTGTTCATCTCTTCCAATTTTTTGTTTGTATTTTCTTCTATTTCTTTAAGGCTTTTTTTCATATCTTCTTTGAGAGCTTCGATGATCATCAAAAAGGAATTTTTGGTGTTGCTTCCTTCTGTTTCCTCTTCATTGCTCAGTTCGGGTCTTGTATTTGTAAGATCGCCACTCTCTTCTGGAGTTACCACGTTGTCCTTTGTATTATTATGTAATTTTTTGTACTGACGTTTGCCCATGGCTTCAGTGGTTCACGATTAGATGGCTCCTGGTCAGTTGTGGCACTCGGATCTGTGTGCCTCTTGTCACTTCTCTGGTCAGGGTCTCTGCCCTTCAGAGACTCCTGTAGTTGGTTCGCTCAGTTCGAGGTGGTGGTGGGTAGCCGTGCAAATTCCCTCAGCAGGAGCTGTGGGTGTGGTGACAGGCAGAGTTTACCTGCCCCTGCTCCAGAGTGTGCTGGGACTCTGCAGACAGCACTTGGTCTCGGGAGCGGAACCGGAAGCTATGGGAGCTCAACTCTCTTTCCCAGGCTGGGATATAGGCGCTAAGGCCTGGTGACCCCTCCTCACCTCTGGGCGGGGTCTGAATCTGCCCTTCACAGACCCCTGTAGTTGGTTCGCTCAGTTCGAGGTGGTGGTGGGTAGCCAAGCAAATTCCCTCAGCAGGAGCTGTGGGTGTGGTGACGGGCAGAGTTTACCTGCCCCTGCTCCAGAGTGTCCAAAAATAATTTTCTTAGAGGACAACCAATAAACCAAAGCCTGTATTTGTGTTGAAAAATTCTTTAAACTTTGATTAATAAGATGATTACTAAACATTAGAAGAAGTTGTCTTAGAATATCCTGATGTTCAAATTTTGCCAGGAATTTAAAATACAATCATATTGATTAAGTTTAATTTATTCTCAAATGCTCAATAGCTTGTAAATATTGCTTAAAAATCACTTTATATTTCTGTAAAATCCAATCTTTTTCAATATCTAAATTTTGCATTATGTTTCTGCAAATCTCACATTTGTAGAAACAGTGCCTTATGCCCCTGAATGATGTGGATTTCTACATCAATCAAACCACAAGCAATGTTCATAATATTTGGGGAAGAAAGACAAATATCAATTTATAAGAGTGTGGACTTATGAAATATACATACATTCTTTTTTCTTATTTTTATATTTTTAAGAGTTTGATTTTTTAAAAAAAAAAAATCATGTTCTCATTTGTTTGAGTAGTGTGAGTATGTGTACATGATGAGTACAGGCACTCACATAAACCAGAAGGGTTTGTCAGATCCTCTGAAAATGGAGTTTAAGTTGTGAGTCATCTTATATGGGTACTAAGAACGGAACTCAAGCCCTCTACAAAAGCAATATGCTCTTAACCACTGAGCCATTTCTCCATCTCTTCTTCCTTGTTTTTCTCTATATTTACCACAACATTAAAGACTAGGTTAGGACAAGAATATTCTTTGGATTCAACCTTGAAAATCTCTTCTTTCCCTGCGTTGTGTAAGTGACTTTATAGTGAAAAGGCTATGCAGGTTCTGATGTGAAAAATATAATGTATGTGTTGAATAGATCATTAAAAACCCAATTAACACCTTGGTGCCTTGGCTTTCTTCTGAGCTTTTCTTCCAAAATCTGAGACAATGGTAGCAACTTTCAACCCAGAAGACAGGAAACAGACTTCACTCTTCTTTTTACTTGCTACAGGCAGAATGCTACTGCTAGGGTTCATAAACCAGAAGCTTCATTATAAATAAAAGATATGAGTATCTGACAAAAGTGGGCTGGAGAGAGGGCTTAGTGGTTAAGAATATTTGCTGCTCTTTCTGAGGAGTCATGTCCAGTTCCCAGCACCCACCTCATGTAACTCCACCTACCTCTAACTCCAGCTCCAGGAGATCAAGTAAGGTCTTCAGGGCTTCTCCAGTACTTACACACATATGCAAAAACTTGCACAAAGATACAAGCACATATATACAATTAAAAAGCAAATCCTTACAAATGAAAAAAAAAATAACGAAGTAGCTTTGACAAGCTGAGTAAAAAGAGCATGTTCCAACCCTAGTAGAACAGAAGATTCTCTGGGAGAATGACTGAATATAAAGTTGAAAAGGAATTGAGGAGCAAGCAATGCAGAAAACTAAATGACAGAAAAATAGGATTTACATAATCTAAGATGGAAATGTACTAAATATAATTATTTTATTTGTGATAAAATAGAAACAAAGAAATTAACATAAAGATAGTTTAAAGTTGTATGTATTCAGCAGAAGTTCAAATTAGTTGAATATCTAGAATGAAAGAAGGTAGTTTATTAAATATCTATAGGTTAGATCTCTTTCTAGACAGGCAGGCTAGCTAGCCCAGGTAAGAAAGTAACTGTGTGGTAGATAAAGGTTGGGTACAAAAGTAGCTTCATTATAGGACATCTTGTAACTCCTCATTGAGAAATGGGCTAACTAGAACCAGATGGAGACAACATGCCCTATTATAGAAACAAATACTCATTACTTTCTATCTTAATTGTTATCCTAAGGAAACAGACTTTCAGAATTGGCTGTGTCTATCATGTAACCAACATCATGACCCATCTATAACTGGACTTTCTTTGGACTGTCAACTCTAGAATAATGACACAGAGACTTTCTATAACTATCAGAGCTTAGCTGTAGTATAGGCTTGTCTTCATCTAACTCTTAAAACTTAAGTTAACTAATTTATATTAATCTACATTTTTGCCATATTCTATCCTCAGTAGCATACATCCAACTTCCTCTGCATCTGGCTGGTGAATCTGACAGGGTTCCTATCTTTGCTCAGAAGTCCTGCCTATCCTTTCCTGCCTACCTATTTGCTGGTCAGCTCTTTATTAAACCAATCAGAAGATACTTTAGGCAGGTGAGGTTAAACAGAGATACATCTTTGCATAGTGAACAAAAGGATTATTCCAATACCCATTTCCCAAACTAATATTGAGACTGAAAAGAAACCTAAGGTCTGTTCCAGAAATCTAACATGTATGGTCCCTACCTTTATTTCTTAGTTTGTACAATTCTTTCCCAGGCAAAACTTCTACATAAGAAAAAGCATTCAGACCTCAGCCTACATGATTCACAGTGAAGAAGTTCTCACTTATCATGAATGTGCTCTTGTAATTTGTAACAAAACTCTCCCCTACTTATTTTTCTTCCCTGATCTTTGTCTGATCATGACAAAAGCGAAGAAACACAGGAGTCTCTTTATTTCCTGAAACCTTCTCAATCCTTACCTCCCACAATACTTTAAAATCATTACTGCATTTAATTCTGTTTTTCTAAAACTTGGAATTCACAAATAAAAATCAAATTATTTATATACTTCTGGTGTATAAGGTGGTGTTTTGCTTTATGTTAAAATTGAGTAATGATTCAATTAACCTTCTAAAGATATTCATAGAGCAGGAAGTTATTTCTACTTTACCTGAAGTTGACCTAGGGAGTCCATGTTGTCTTTCCTGCAAATGTTCTTCCTTGGGTCACTTGAAGTTCTGAGGCTCTCTCTCTCTCTCTCTCTATATATATATATATATATATATATATATATATATATATATATATATATATATGTGTGTGTATGTGTGTGTGTGTGTGTGTGTTTATATACATATATATAAATTAAAGAGAAGAATATGGGTGGAATAAGACTAGCCAAGTTCATATCTTCATAATTTAATATTCACCTCACCTTATCTTGAGCTTCTCATCTCACCATAAATGGCATATGGTAAGTATAACTAATAACAATCCATATGTTACACAAAGGATTATGGCAAGAACAATGTATGGGAGACATGGAGGAATGGTGACTTTTTAGCCACGAGGATAGGAGGCAGAAGTACGATTTTGAATGTAAAATAATGACTTGTACTTTTAGGTATGAGGATGTGATCCCAGCAATGCAACTGTTAAAAACAAGGTTAAAGGTGATCTAATATGATAAATAATGTTTTCTGTTAGATAAAATTTGTGTTTAGTTACACTGAAAAAAAAAAACTTGAGATTTTGACCTTCACAAATGACTTCATGATTATATTCTTTTATATTATAGCAATAAAAAAATTTGTACTTTACGTTGCCATGACCTGTTAGTTAAAATTATAATCATCTACAACCTAAATACCATTGTCTAAACTGAAAAATTAACTGAGGAATATGTATCCTTGCAGCCTATAAACTCCAGGAATTTGCACGCAATCTCCAACAGGTACTGCAGTCTTTTTCATAATCTTTCCAGTGAGAAAACAAGTCATCTTAGGATAAAGCTGAATATCATTAGATCCAGTAATATGTAAACAGTGGGATCTCTAAATAAGCTCATAAGAGACTTCTAGAAATTAGAAATAAAAATGTACTTTGTGTGAGAAGATAATGCTCTAAGTTAATAACAGAGGTTTTAAAGCCTTTGAGACTCTCAAGAACAAGAGTGAAAGAGAGTGAGGTTCACCAGACAAAGCTGCACAGGACTAAAAAAATAAATACCGGCAACCAGTTGGCTGTAAAGGATTAAACCAGCAAAATTCTCAGTTACCCAACAGGAAGCCCAGAGAAAACAGAAACAATAAATGGTTAAAGTTTAATAGTGTCTTTGCAAGGAAAAAAACTCATATAAATTGAATGGTAGAAAATGGCTGGAGAAGAAATAAAAGCAGCATCTTGCATCTTGTTCAAGAAGACTGGCAGTGAAAATCAGGAAATCTCTCTCTCCCTCTCCTCTCTCCCTCTCTCTCTCTCTCTCTTTCTCTCTCTCTTTATCTCTCTCCTCCCCCCCCCACACACATAAATTGTCAATACAATCCAAAAGAAAAATACTTAGGCTTGTAATACAGAAGCATTTATTCTCAACCATAGCCAAGCACTGACATCAACCCAGCTGTCCTTAGAATTTTCAGAAGGGCTAATCAACAAAGTATGGAGCAGTGAGCCTTTCCAAATTCACACTTTGACATCTACAATAATTCAGATGTCTCTTTTACTTAGGAAAATCTCAGAAAATCTCACAATGTTAAAGTCTAATGAAATCAACTATGATAAATGATGATTAGAATAGACGATACCTTTTAAACTTTAAATTTGAAAACAGAATATTTAACACTGCCCTTAATCCTAAATCTATTGCTAAGAAAGCTGTTACAAAGTTAAATTTATCAAATTTGATCTTTCTTTTTATATCTAGTAGAAATATTTGCTATTTATTTAAAGTGACTTGAGGCTGGAGAGATGGCTAGGCAGGTAGGAGTGTTTGCTACTCTTCCAACAAATCCAGATTCAGTTCCCAACACTCTGACTAGGTGCTTGCAATTGCCTATAACTGCATCTTCCAGGTATATTATGCCATCTGCCTCCACATATAGAGCATAAACCCACACACTGTAGAATGTGGTTTTTGGTTCAGACTAGTCCCACAGTTCAGACCTGCCCTCCACTGCTTATCCAGACCAGCAATCTCAAAGTTGCAAAGAAACACGGACACTTATATTAATTTCAAGCAGTTTGACCTATATCTCAGGGATATTGCTAGGTAGCTCTTTCATCTTAATTCAACCCATCTCTATTAATCTGTCTTGCCACGTGACCCATGGCTCACCTGTGTTACCTTGCATATTGATACTTGGGCGGCTGGATGCCCTCTCCCTTGACTCTGCCTTCCTTCCCTTATTTATGCTCTGCTTTCCCACCTACTTCTAAGGTGCCTGCCATAGGCCAAAACAGTTCCTTTATTCACAGCATAAAGACATCCCACATCAACACACTGACCCACATAAATAAAAATAAGTCTTTAAAGTGAATCTATTTTCTAGTCCCATCAGACTTTAATATTAACTTTAAAGAAATCTCTACTTTTCTCATTATCATTTAGAAACTGCTAATGTATCTCTTAAGATATTGTTGCACTTACATGTAAATGTAAACGAGCAAGTTGACTATTTCTAAAACATCAGTCATATGCAACTTCAAACTGATCCATTTTGATCTCTTGTGTCTGCCTTTCTCTAAAGATATTAGAAATAATAGCTTTCATTTCCTTGTCTTATTCTTAGGGAGAGCCCAAATTCCATAGAAAACTAAGGTCAAATCTTCCTGCTATTGTTTTGTTTTACTTTGTGTTATTGATCCTCAAAATTCATCAGCACCTACATGAAGCCAATACAGAACAGTTTTGCTCATTAGAATGGTAGCAAAGTCAATTACTAACTGTGAACAATCAGAGCATATCAATTAATTAACTATGCAGATGACAGCTTGTAAGCCTGTACTTATAAAGACAAATGTTTTTAGAAAATTTGTATTAGAACACAGTCACACTCATTCCTTCTTCCCTGGCTGTTCTTGCTCCAACAACAGAGCCAAGATGCTGGAGTCATTAGTATATTATCTTAAGAGCCAGAAGTACTTTCCATCAGGGAGGATGTGTACAATAGAGAGTGGTATGGCATGTGGTCACATCATTATTACATCACTACCGCAGTACCTGATGGCCATTATCATGACAAAAATCAGAGCCGGCTTTGCCATGTGTAGTATTGGGGGAAAAAAAAAACAAAAACAGAAATCTGAGTTTTATGCAAAATTATTCACTTTAAAATATCCACTTGGTCAAAGTGTGGGAGAATTCCCACATAGCTATACTCTAGCTCCAGTTGTTAGAACCTAGCTTTAATTTACCTTTTGCCTCTCCATTTCCTTTTGCTTGGTACCCTCCATATGAATCTTCTCTGAGTCTTCTGAAAGTGCAAAGCCTATACAAATTTAGTTGAGAATAAACCTTAAAATAAGGAGGGGCAGGTATTTCTGGGAATTTGCATTTGGTGTTGTCCCTTTGAGAAGCTTAGGTCAGAGGTGTTGGAAGTAAGATTAACACGCCAAAGGATGTACAATGGTGAAAAATAAAGGAGCCTTTTCCTAAACTATGGTGAACCAGTCCATAGAGATCAAAACACACACACACACACACACACACACACACACACACACACACACACACAGGGCATCTGGGAAAGGCTAGAATATTCTTGAGGTGCCTCTGTGTATTGATTCTAGGGACCCACATAAACCTACACCCACACATGATATACAGCACAAAATAAATGAATTAACACTGTAAGCTCAACTAAATTGGTCTTCTGCCTAGATCTGCCAGTTTACAACCTCTAAAATAGTTTTTAACAGCTTTGTGGCCTTCAGTCAGTAAATGAGTCTCTCAGTGTCTCTGCGCCTCATTTGCAAGTTGTTGACTGTCAATTCTTTAACACCTCCACAAAATACAACCTGCTGATAATGCAAGCTTCTACGGGAAGAAACCAACAGTCTTACACAGCTAGGTTGCCTGTGAGATAGAGCACTGACCATCATGCTACAAAACTCCTAAAGCGTGTGGTAGTGGCATCCATACCTTGATGGTAACTAATGGCTTCTAATTTGATTTAAGATCTGCTCAACAAAAGGACATGCCTGATAATGGAAATGTAGCCAATTGCCCAGAGCTAAAAAGTCAAGGATCTATAAAGAGAACCGTATAGCCACCACTTTACTAACCAGCACAATCCCTTGCTATATTCTAAATATTTCTCCCTATACCCACAGATAAGTATAGTCCTCACCTTTTTCAAGAAAACTTCTCTTTGCAACAGAGACCTCTACAGAAAACCTCAACCAAGCAAATGCAGAGTTGTGGAGCCCAGCCTCAATTGATACATCTACAAAAGAACTACCCCACATAAGGGCCAGGAAACTGGGAAAGAAGCGACATAAAGATTGTATGAGCTAGAAGAACAGCTGAGAGACTGTCTCGAAGCTACACACACATATCTCACCAACATGAATATGAGCCGAACAAGGACAATAGCAATAGAGAGCTGAAAGACAGATTCCACGGCTTCTACCCCGCACAAGAACTACTGACAATAATCAATACTGAGAGTAGGAGAAAGAGTCTTGATGATAACACCCATCACTTATCCAATAACAAACTATCAATCCTGAAACCATATGTACAAGTAACATTAAACAGGACTGAGAAAACTGTTCTTGTATACTTAAGAACGTGTATGCATGTGCATATATATATATGTAATACTATTAATAAAAAATAATGCCATGAGTTTAAAAGAAAGCAAAGAGGAATATATGAAAGGGTTTTTTGGAAAGAAAGGAAAGGGGAAAAAATGTAATTGTATTATAACCTCAAACAAAACAAAATAAATTTTTTAAAAAGAATGTTTCAGCTCTAAGACTCTTGCTCCAGGAAACTGTTCTGACATGTTAATAGTATTGCCATCGCAATAACAGAGAAAAATCCATGAACTCAGACTCATAGAAGGTGAATCAAGAATTCATCTGGAATGGAGTGCCTCCTGAGCGCTGAGGTAGTTTTCATTTGGGATGTCAATGTGGCTTCTGTGTTTGACATACAAGTTCCCATTAAAAAAAAAAAAAGAAGAATGTTTCAGACCCAGAGAGAAAAAAAAAACATGTTCTCTCTCATCTGTAATTCCCAGTTCTAACTCCTCTTCATGGTCTTGACTTACAAATCACATCAGAATTCCTTAAAGCTGGGAGAGAATTAACAAGTGAAGCAGGAAAGCAGGAAGCTACATTTTCTGTTTGTTACTGTTGTGCCCAGAGTCCAGACCCCCAAAAGCCCACCAAGAGACTGGTCTGAGGCAAGCTAGCTTGGGTCACTCCATTCTTCTGACTAAGCAGTGGAATAGGAGCCACCCTGAACAGCATAAGGCAATGATTTTTGTTGTGGAGGGTGCTCTAGGGACTTAAGAGTTGCGAGGTTATAGTCCTAGGATTGGTCCAAACTCTGGCTATGGGTACCTGTTACAGATTCATTGGCTGCTTTGAATTCTAAGGATGTTTTAACATTTAGCAGTGGTAATTAAAGTTTACCTGTACATGCAGACTATCTGTTCTATTGTTAATGTCCCTTTCCCAGGAGGGGAATGTTTAGAATGTCAGGTATTTCTCCTTAGATGCTGACTCCTTGCTGAATGGTGTCAGCTCCTGTGCCCTACCTGGAACCATCAGGTGCTTCCCACAAAGGCCTGCTGGCCTAGCTTTTATTAACATTCCTGTGCTCAAGCTGCTCTGGGCACAGTTATTTCTTTTAAACTTAGAAGACGCTTGAATAATTTTTCAGTAATTTCCAAGGTCATTGCTCTAAATTGTTTTACCTTTTTAAAGTCAGTTTTGACTATTTATATATTCTTTTAAAAATAATGTGTTCTTTCTGGTTTCCAGTTTATTTGCAGTGTTTAAAGGAATTGCTCTCTCACTTCATTGCTTAAAGTATTTTCTTCATCTCTTAATTGCTGAGTTTTTATTTCTAATTCTGCATATTTCTGCTCACTCTCCTTTTCTTGATGAGAATGTTTCTTAATGAGAATGTTATAATTCCTATAATTTACCATTAATATACTTTAACACAGAGGGTGAGACTTTTATGTATGCCTTACCTTAAGTCACATTTGCAATAAAAATTAAAAACAGCATGAATTTACAGGCCAGAACTCATCACCTGTTCTGAACAGAAAGGGAATATTTCAAAGCCAAGTACTAAAGGTACTTTAACCATTCATGTATCAGTTATACTTAGAGACATGGGGAATTAGCATAATTCAGATAAATTAATTTCCACAAATAATTACTGATTTTCAACTTCATTTAAACAAATTATGAGAGTACCTCACTGGTGATGGAAGTCAAATTTAGTGCACACAAATTAGCCAGAGTGAAACTAAGGCATTGCATTGCTATTTAAGACACAGCATTCTTGTTATTATTTCTTTCTCTGTGTGTACATCTTGTTCCTTCACTTAAGGATGAGTATGTCTGTTGTTGTCTTGGCTCTAGACTGAGCAAGTCCTCCTAAAATATTTAGTTGTGTGTGTGTGTGTGTGTGTGTGTGTGTGTGTGTGTGTGTACATGCAACAAACAATTATAAAAACAGAAGCCAAGGATTTGAAATAGAGAAAGGATGGGCTATATAGGAGGGTTTGGAGGGAAGAAACAGAAGGAGGAAATGATGTTAATTACATTATAATGTCAAATAATAAAATATTTTCTTTAAAAGTCTTCACTCCCCACTTTCTCACATCTGTGAATATACTGAATAAGAGAATGGAGGAAAATGATGTATTTAGGAGTGGAAATGTAGCTCAGTAGAAGCACACTTGCCTAACATGCACAAAGCCCTGGGCTGGATCCAACAACACAACAAAATAGTGATTTTGGCAATCTGAGTTTATCCTTCACAGATGACACCATTTGTCAATTCTTCTTGAAGCCCAGCAGCCATGCTCTGAGGAGCCACATGAGATAAGCCTGTGGCGAGGGATGGCAGGTATTCTAATCCATGGTTCCATATACATTTAAGCCAGTAGCCAAGCCCAAATTTTAGCACCACAAATGAATATACTTGATATTATATGTTAGCAGGAAGGAAGAGATGAACCTTTAATCAAATAATAACAAATTTCTTGTTTTCTTACTAGAGACTATGGAGGCCTGTAAAGAGTGGGGTGGCAGGGTTTTTTGTTTTGTTTTGTTTTGTTTCTTTTTTTTTGTGAAGCCAAAGAAAATAGAAACTGTGCATAAAGAAGTCTATATTCAGTAAGATTATCCACAGAAAATAAAGGCAGAATTCAAACATCCTTAGGGAAGCAAACACTGAGAAACTTCTTGTTAGTAGAATCAACCCTACAACCCTACTTCAAGTCCTTGAAGCTAAAATAAAATAACATTAAAAATACTTCAAAGTCATACAAAGAGTAACAAAGTCTGGTAAAGGTAATACCATGGATGGATTTATAAGGAATTATTACTGTAATTTGGTTTCTAACTCCTGTTCTAACTTCATACATTGTTTAAAAGACAAATTTATAACAAACATAAATACTATAACTCTATGTTAAGGTAAAAACAACATATTAAAGCATATTTTATGTCCATGATGTGGCAGAATTTTTAAACTATTAAGGTTATGTTGACATTAATTAAGAAATGATACTTTTATATTTAAAAATATTAAAAATAATTCTCAAGCTAGTCACTAAGAAATAAATACATACATAAATACATACATATATATTAAAGAAATGAGAGTGAATAAAATGAATAAAATTGATACACTACAAAGAATGCATTAAATATCAAAGAAGTAGGTAATAGGTAATAGAAAAAGCACAAAGCAGTATGACCTGTGAAAGCACGTTTCAAAATGACAGAATGGCTTCCTTATCAATAATTACAATGAATGTAATACAACAAACTTAACCAAGGAAAGTCAAAGACTGGACGAATTAGTTTTCAGAAGTCATGATCCAATTGTCTAGAAGAGATGTATTTTAAATCCAATTATATAAATTAGTTAAAAGTAAAAGGACAGAAGGAAACACTGTGCAAACAGTGACCAAAACGTTGTAAAAGATGACAGACTTTAAACCAAAGTGTTATTCAAAACAGAACAAGAAGTTAAATATTGACCCTAACCCTAACCCTAACCCTAACCCAAAAAGTCACTATAAAAGGACAAAAGATCACCAGGCCTTATTCAAGGGAAATGAGAGAAACCACTCCACCACACACAGGCTATGGGACACACCTATAGTCACACACACAAACAAACACAAACTAAAAGGAAATGAGGTGCAAACCTTTTCACGTCCCATCTACTGCTTAGATGCTTATACACTTTTATACTAGTAGTAGAATTATAAATTATTTCAGCCATTATGTCAAACAAAAATGGAAAGAATTTTAATTAAAAAAAAACCCTATGATTTAGCAATAGCACCTCTGAATATCCATCCAAAGGAAAAAAATCAGTGTCAAAGGAGTATCTACACACTCATGTTTATTATTCACAATAAACATGAAGAAATAATTTAAATGTTCATCAAAAAATAAAAGGAAATAGAAATTGCAATATTCATACGTACAACTAAACATTATCCAGCATTTACAAATGAGGACATTCTACACTATGTGAAGACACAGATAAATTCAGAAAGCTTTGTGCTAATAGAAATAAGCCAGACACAAATGATGCACGATCTTACACAGTATGTAATCTAAAGTCATGGGATCCATGGAAACAGAGAGTACAGTGCTGATTCCAAAACTGGGAGGTAGGAGAAATGGGGAGATGCTGGGTGAACTGCACCAGACTCTGTAATCAGATGAGCAAGTTCTGATAGATGGCACTGATAATGAGTATACTGCTTTTGTTGCCACCATTACACTATAGTCACATATAGCAATATCATATACATGGAAGATATTTAATCTTTGTCAACTAAATATTCTTTAATTTTAAAACCTCTTATAACTCTTTGTGTCAAATAGCATGTTTCCCTGTTTCTTGCCTCATTCACTAGCTTCCTTTAATCTATGAAATTTCTTTGGTTATCAATGTATATCCAGAATAAATAAGAGAAGCTCTCTCTTGCTTCAGGAAACATGCTAAGAATATTCCAGGAGTTTCTCTGAGTCAATAACTTTTCATTTCTTCATGTCTTGGTAAAAGCTAATTTCCAAACAGGTCTATAGAAGAAACTTCATCCCAGGCATGCACCTCGCAGGTCACACTCATCTTCCCTGACACATCTCATTTGTATTTTCTTCTCCCTTTAAGCTCTATGAAACAGGAAGAGATTTTGCCATTGTCTCCTCAGAGTCTGTCATACTTTCGGGGTATAATGAATTCTTAATAAGTTACCAACTACAGGCAAACAAAGTTGGTCAAATAACAGCAGCAAACACATACACATTTCATTATTTTGTTTCTTTGTTCTTTTTTCTTTGCATTTTTATCTAAAAATTCACCAAGAATGTTATTTATGTCTCAGACATATTTTCATATAGATGCCTTAGTAACACTTGATTTTTTTTCCCAAAGGGATAGTTATATTTGAAGGTCTTTTATTGAGAAAAGAAATTCAGTAACAACACTTGTACCCATTTTTTAAGAGGATAAAGAAGAGTACCTGCAATTGGGATGGGATGTAAATGTAGCAAACTCTGTGGACAGTCTGAAAAGTATTCTTACTTCTGAAGGGAGTATAAGGAAAGAAAATAAAAATATGTATAATGAGCTTATTTATAGACATGTAAAAAAAACTCTTAACACATGCTAAAAACTCCCCCAACTGCTTAGGCTCACTTGATATGTTGGTTTGACACTTCCCCTGAAGTCTTCTCTCATTTGGATACAGAGTGGAATAGAGCTAGATATTTCTAGAAACAGACAATATACAGAGTGTTAGTGGCAATGTCTATGAAATGTATCTAAAGGTTGGATGCTCTTCATTCATTTCTAACACTCCTGCAATCCTAGGACTCTGAAGAGAAAATGTCCCTATGAAATAATATTGCCAGACTCAATTTATTCTTGCTCAAAATGTCATGCAGTCACTGAACAATAAAAACAGGTTTGTTTTCTATAGTCGTGGAGACATTTAAGGTTTGTTAGGTTTGCCAGGTCCAAGAGACAGAATTGCAACACCATCTTCACTTCCTTTAAAAGCCTTTATTCAATTATTGTCATTGATTTCAGTCTGTGACTCTGAGTTCTGGAGTTCAGCAGTTGGCTCAGAAACCAGAGAAATATGAAGCAGGCATAGACTACCTGCCTTTCTCAACAACAGCACCTCCTTTTTGATGACAGATTGTGTTATATACATATAAGAGATTACATATCTGCTACTTGTGAATACATATGTGTATATGTCCATTATATACATATACAGCATATGCACATGTGTGTTGTGTGGGAATTGTTCTACAATTGTTTTTGATCAAATCACTTTCTTTACATGTGTTTGTTTAGTAGGGGAGGGCACATAGGGAAGTCTGAGGACAACTTGCAGGAGCTGGTCCTTTCCTTCCGTAACATGGGACCCGAGGATCAATCTTAGGTACCTGGGCTTACTGGAAAATACCTTTACCCACTGAATCATCTCACTGACAAAAAGTCACAAATGAAGTGATTTGATTTTCACAGTGATACTCATAGTTTCTTCTTATCCAGATATTTGCAACTTCCTGTCAATCTATTGTATCTTCAAAATAAATTAATAAATACTTTATTTTAAATCATTTTTTTAATAAAAATTACTTATCTGTTAACAAAATTTTTCACCTTTTTGGCTTTCTTACCTTCTCCTAATACCTTGACTTTTTATTTTCATAACCATCCAGCAGACAGCCTCTTATTTACATAATGGACCCCTACTGATATGTACAATGATCTGATCTTCTGTATGTTTTATTCTATTTTTCTTAACTTAAACACTCTCTCTACGGTCTCAGCCATAAGTTACACTTATTAGTTATGTTTTTAAAGAACTCCTTTCAAGTCGCTGAAGCCTTTGGTGACAGAAGCCCTCAGACCCTGGCTACACAGAGTGATCCTAAGGCCAGTCATCAGCATTATCAGGGAGCTTGGTAGAAATATAGAACCAAGCTTTATCCCAGTCCCTGACATCAGAATCTGCATGAGACCCCATGAGCCATACGTAGCCATAAGTCCTACCTGTGTCTGGGCAATGCTAATCTGAAATCTGATATGTAGAACAGTTATATTACTTTTTATTTCTTTAGGAACTGCTCATATCCATCTTTCCTAGCTTTCCATTATCTTTCTCCCATCCTCTCTACTTTCTTATCCCTTCCTCCCTCCGTCCCAGCTGTCATGTTCTATGATTCTCTTTACACAGAAAGACCAGGTTCTTGGGCTTCAAATATGTTGAAATTAATGCTTTTGAAGATGACAAAGGCAGAACACAAATGCAAGAGTTTTCAGTAAATATCAATGATTTATTTTGAATTTTATTCTGAAGATATAATAGATGACAGGAAGTTGCAAAGGTCTGGGTAAGAAGGCACTATGAATATCACTGTGAAAATCAAATCAGTGAATGTCTTACTTCAGACAGTATAGCCTTATAGGAAATGCCAGAAGAATTGGGAGACCAGATTTCATGTCTTTTTATCACCATAAAATGAGACAGAATCCAATGATATCAGAAAGATAAATGTGGTTAGTATTCCATTTTCCAGATTAAAGCAAATGCAACAGAATTGTAAAATAAGGAAATTCAGTCAAAACAAGAACAGGAGAGAGAGAGAAGAAAGAGATGAGGTCAGAGAAGCAGAGAGGCAGGCCTGAGGAAGAGAGAAAGGAGGCTTTGGGGAGTCATTTAGTCATGGTGACAGTACAGTTTGTGTTATTGTTTGTATGCTGTGTGAAAGTGGGGGTTAAGCAGAGGAATGTCTGGATTGGACTTTTAGCCAAGACACTGCTTCTCCTGGTGAGAACAGAGTATAGGAATACTAGAGCAGAAGCAAAGGGACCAGTTAGATGTACAGTGAAATAACCCAGGGAAGAGATGGGAGAAACAGTGATGGAGGTAGGAAGCAGTGACAGAATAACTTACAAAGCTGAAGCCAAGGGGATTGTTGAAGAATAGGATAGAGAAAGAGAAGCCAAGGGTGGCAGCTCCCTGATAACAGTTTGAAAGGAGAGAGGTCCACCTTTCTATACCCCTTGGGGGACATGAACATGCTAAGGGTTACTGCATCTGTCTGCCAAAGACCATTTTGGACCAGTAATCTCTCCTTTCAGTGTATTATATCTGCTCTTTACATTGCCCTATCCTATACTGTCCAAGATGCCTTGCTCCTAAATAGTAAACAATGTTATTTTCAAGTACTATCTGTTTCCTACTGAGAATCCTACGGTAACAGAATCAAAGGGCATGACGATGGACTAGGGTGGTCAGTGAGAAAGAAGCCAAGCAAATACCTTGTCTGAGTTTTGCTTTGACTTCATTTTATTAATTCCCAAGGAAATATGCCCATCCTCCTATCACAGGGGAGAACTATGAAATGATTTAATGCCATCTCTATTCCATTTATTCAATACCCACATATAAATACACTCCCAAGATTTGACCATTAGAAACCAGCAAAGCAACCATGATGGCATCTTTGTGCAAATTAGTCTTCCTCATTTCACCTGAAAAACTGAAATTTGGAAACAAGCTTGGTTCTTCAGAAAGTATCATACAGAGCTATAAATAACATCTGCAAAAGAGAGAACATCACTAAACACACATCTGCTAATTAATGAAGTGAAGGAGGGTGATATAACAGCAAGCAACATCAGCAGTGTCAAAGTCTGATGTTTGCCAAGTTTGGAGAAATCAAGACTGAATGAAAGGGCAGAGGTGTGCAGAATATGGTGGGTCATGCAACATCCTAGCACTCAGGAAATGGTGGCAAAAGGACAATCAAGAAGATTTTAAAGATTGTTGAGGCTACATGTTTGCTCTGCTATTGAAAAAAAAAATAAGATGTGTCTCTATGGTAGATCATTTGCCTAGGATCTGCAAGACCTTGAGTTTTATTATCAACACAGAAATTAGAAGGAATGTAAAAATCAATGTGGATTTCTAGGAACTCTGTAAACATTAAAAATAAAATCAAATGACAGCAAAGAGAAGAAATGTATGAATAAACAATATAATACATATGTATGAAACCTATTTCCCTTAGAACTAGAGCCTTGCAATATTTCAAATCTAACACTTAGTCTCTTGAACCTTTCATTACCTCTTATTCATCACATACAAATGGTTTTAATAATGTTTATGCTATTTAATTCAAAACCCTTTGGAAGATTATGTGATAGAATGCATTTAAAATACTCAAAATGTCAACATATCCACAAACATGTCATACTTATTCTATGAAAGTAATTCATGCTTATTTTGCATTGCTATTTATTTTCAGCAATATAATTTCATATAATTATATGACACACTTCTGGTGGGTGAGTACACTGTGTCTACAATTGGTAGAATCCTTTAGTGATCAAACCTTGAGTCTTGCATCCTTGGTGGAATAAATTTGCTACCTTAGATTCTTCTAGCATATATCTAAGAATGGCAGGGAATAAAACTGACTGCAGTTGCTGAGAAAAAAATGAAGCTATTAAGGAAATAGCATATCCTTTACAAGAGGCTGGGTAGACTAAACACTGTAACTCATAGTTAAGCCAAGAGGAATGATGGCTACAGATTTCCTACCTATTCTGCTCCCTCATGATGATCTCCACAAGAATTTTGGTGCTACAACTGTCATTACTGGAAGAAAGCAGAATTTACTGCAAATCAAACTGCCACTGATGCAACAAGACTTTATCCCTATAACCTTTGGCCTTCTAAAGTGCCATCCCTTTTCTCAGGGTAGCAAAATAGATTCTATGTGGAGATGCCTTCTCCAAATGTGCTTGTTTCTAAAGTAAAAGGTAGGCAATTAATAATTGCTCTGACGATTTAACAAAAGAACCAGAAATACCTGGTTTGTAACAACAGAGATTTATATTCTGATGGTTTTGAATACTGGAATGTCCAAGATGAAGATTCTGACTACATTTGGTATCTGGTGAGGTCTCTGGGCCTACAGGTAGCCAGGTGCCTTTATGGTCATCTTCATGGAGCCTTTCTCATAGTACAGGATGCAAAAAGGAAAGAAGATGAGATATCCTACCTCCTCTTTATAAGATCATCAGATCTAATAGAACACAGCCCCACCTGTAAGCCCCCATTTTGCTCTAATTACCTCCTGCAGATCCTACCTCCAAATATAGAGACATTGGAAACTGAGACATCAATGTATAAAAGCTGAAAAAACACAATTCAGCCTTCAAACTCAGATTTCTAGAGCCTAGGTATATGACTCAGAATTTAATACAAAGAAATCTAAGATAACTGAGAGGGTTGAATTTGGCAGAAAATTCTCCAAAGACTATACAATCAGGTATCACAATAAGCTGTGAGCAGAATTGTAATCCCATAAAATTATTCATACAGAATGACAACATACCTGTTATGGTTTTTCTAAATATATCACATTGTATCAGCACAATGGCAGAATCTTCTCCCAATATATTTCTCTGCATATATACTTATCTTTAAGTACCAAAAGAATTGTTGGACAGAGAAAAAAATTGAGCAAGCCTTACTGCACTTGGTAGAAAAAATTGAAAAAAAAAAATCATGAACAGAATCACATTACCACCTTAATAAAATAAAATTATTTATTGACAAATTTAGCCATGTAGCCTACACAGTTGCTGCTCAAATGGTGCATGAATAAATGAGATTTAGAAAAAGAACAAGAAGCCCTGGGAGACGCTTAATTCTTATTAACAAAACAGCAGAGGTGAAGAGGTCAGAAAGAGAAAGAGCCAGAGGGATGAGGGATGGGGAGGGAGGAGATTATACTTGGCTTAGTGGAAGACACATTCCCCCCCCACACACACACCATAACATAAGATTTTCGGTAAGCTATAGAAAGAATTTTGTTATTAATAGCAAAAACATGATGTGATGGCTCCTTTTATAGTCAATATAAATTTTTATTTAGATTTCTTTTTAGAAAAATACATGAGGTTTGATTGGAGATATAGTTTAGCTGTAGCCTGCTTGCCTCACATGAACTGAGTCCTAAATTCTATCCCCAGGATAGGTGGATCACACCTGTAATCCCAAAACTTAAAAGATAAGGAAGAAAGATTATAAATTCAAGTGCATCCTCAACTACATAAGGTATCTAAGCCCAGCCTGTAAAACTAGTGATCCTATCTCAAAATAAATAAATGTAAGTAACATTGTTAAATGGTTGGAACAAAGCATCAAAAGATACAAACAATTTTAATTGGTTCTTTCTTAAATACAATGAAGCTCAAACCTTAAAGTTTTAGTTGGTTCAATTTTAAAGTTCCCCAGAGATCAATTAATCATAGGAATAGAGAAAAGTCTAAGCCGATACTGCAAAATAGAGGTAGATAGTATCTGTATATTTGAAAATTGTAAAGTTTCTGATTAAATAATTTATGTCATAGTCAAATGAGAAGAAGTTGAATTTTCAAAATTCTGAAATGGATGCTCCTTGCAGAAATGGCAGAGGGGCTGACACATTGTTCCAGGTGCCTTCCTTGGGAAGTTAAATCTCTCACTGAAGACAGTGGCTCACAGTGTTCAGAGTTCAAGCACAAGCCATTATAATTATTTAATGCAAAACCATCCTTCAAAATAGAGCTGTCAGTCAATATGCCTATTCTGGTTTAAGCACTCTGGCTAGCTAACAATTGCCAGTCTGGCTTCTGCCTTACAAACATCCTACGTTGTGTAGTCTGCATTCTTTTCTTTGTCTGATATTTTTTAAACAACACAAAATCAAAACAAGTTGATTATATATTTTTTTTTCCTGTTCATATTCCCAGAGGCAAAACACAACTATCCTAATTTAGCTAAAGTCACTTTTGACCTTTGTACTTCAGCTGCCAGCAGGAAGTAAACCAATAATGAAGCTTTTTATATCAGGAACCTAAGAGAAGCTATGGAATGGTTCCAGTCTTATCTTTATCAATTATAGTGGTAACCTCTATTAACTTTTTGTTCCATAGTTGGTGTGTTCACTCTCTAAACTCCACATACTGGCCTTCCCACTTTTTGTCCTTGGCAGAAAACCTGCTCAGCGTGTCACCTTTCTATGCCTCTGAATGTACATAGGAAAAAAAGAAAAAGAAGAAAAAAAAGAAAAGTTTGCCTGCCAAAAGTGAGAAGCAGTGACAAATGCCATTTTAGGTGAACTAAAAGTGTGGTAGCTGAAAAGTCACTACTCTTTGGGGTGTGGACTTCTCAAGTAATTTAGCCATACTTTAACATATAGGAGAATCAACCTCTCCCTCTCCATCCCTCTTCTTCTCCTTTCCCTCTCTCATCCCAGCTCAGAGGAGGCTTTTGTGCTCACCCCCACCCCATAACTCTTTTGCGTGGGATCTGTTGCACTGCATAATTTATGCAGAATTTCTTGGCCCGGATCTGCCAAGGTACTCTTTGGTTGAAGTAACCCTAACAATACAACTAGCTAGTATTTAGCAGATCGGGCCCCCTAAGACACTATGAAAACATTTCACTGCCTTTTGACTACAGGAAAAACAAAACAAAACAAAGCAAAAACTTTAAAGTATGATTGTATGTAACTGTTCCAATGACATGTGTTAGCTAAAGGGAAAGATGTTACTCTAACAGATTAGTTTAAGGACTATTTCAAAAGAAAAGTCACTTGGAAATTTCTGATATCTGCCTGGGAACATTGGGGAACAATATTGTACAGTTATTACTCAATATTTTTCAAAATTAAAGAGCAAGAAGTACAGTTACTATGGTAAAATACCCACATATATTTGGAATTCCTATTATGGTTCATCCATTCTTATTTGTTTTGTTTTGTTGTTCTGTTTTTTTGAGACAGTATTCTCTGTGCAGTTCTGGCATCCTGGAGCTTGCTCTGAAGACTGTCTTCAAACTCAGATCTACCTGCCTATCTCCCAGGTACTGAGATTAAAGTTGTGTACCACCACTACCCAGACTATCCATTCTTTTAACAAAGTATGAACTCAACTTTTCCTTTAACAATCACTAGGCATAGAGCTACTTAAGACTGAGTTCCCAAGAAAGGCAAGCTTGTGCTAACAGCTTGTTTTTTGTTCCATAGTTGGTGTGTTCACTATTCAAATGGAGAAGCAGGTGTGAAGGAAAGTTGAAGAGGAAAAGAATTAGCAGATTACCACTGAATGCAAGGTATTTTTCAGTCTGAAAAGACTGTTTACAGAAGTGCTCAAGAAATTCTCAATTTTGGGAGTGTTTTCAAGGCCTCTTGCTCACATCCTCCTTGACTCCACTGGTCAAATATTGATGTCAGGCACATTAGACCATATGCACTTTTGTGGTGGGAGCAGGTTTTACTGCATCTCACTATTCAGTATGAAGGAAGTAGCCTTATCAGAGAAAGGGTCTATCCAGCAGAACCAGTGCAGGGCTACTATTCTAGTTTAGTTCTGTTGCTGTGATCAGACATGCTATCAAAAAAGTGATTTGAGGAAGGAACGGGTTTGGCTTACACTTCTGAGTCACAGTACATCACTGGGGCTATGAGAGAGATCAAGGCAGGAACTATAGAGGAATGCCACTTATTTGTCTTGTTCTCTGACTCATGCCCAGATAACTTTCTTGCATAGGCTAGGCCAGTTGTGTAGTGATAATGCCAAGCAGCATGGGCTGGGTCCTCCCACAATAATCAATCAAGACAAACTCTCACAAACAGTGGGCATAGGCCAATCTGACTTTTAGTTGAGGTTCCCTCTTCCTAGGTGATTGAAGCTGTGTCAAATTAACAAGAACAACTGACCATCTCAGTGGGGTCTGGAGAAAAGCTAGAAAAAAAAGGGCTACCAAATCTGCTTTATAGCATAGAGAGGAATTCTTTTACCAGTTCACCCATTCATATTTCAGATTCTGGTCTTGGCCTGGGGATATAAAAACTAAATGTCCTGTTCCTGCCTTTCAAGAAATTAAAATCTGATAGAGTAGCACACATGTGATAACAAATTATATCTAAAACTAAATAGGAAACACAAAAATAAAAGAAACCACTGAATCTGTCTGCTTGGATCAGCCATGAATTGAAGGGAAGTATTCACTGGCCAGAGAAGTCACCAAATGAGTAAGGATTCCCTGGGCACAGTGACTGGGAAGGGGACCTTACAGGAGGAGTTTCTAGTGAAACTATAACAAATACAGGACAAGATAGAAGTAGTTATATGATAGGGAGGGGACAGAAGATTAGATCAGACATATTCATAGAGATATTTTCCACCTTATGAAGAAGGTGACTCTCATGCTAAGCATAATGAAGGGCATTTGGGAAAATAACTTTGCATGAATAGTATTGATAAATATACATGTTCAATAAGTTACTTTCCCAGAAGTATGAAGATTTATGAGAGATGTGAAACCACCAGGTAAGTGAACCAGAAAAAAATATTAAAAAGACTAATACAATTCTGGGCCAATTATTTTCTTTCTTCACATTACTGTTGAAGGATTGAATGACAACACAGATGTAGACGCCAGAGGCAACTCCAGAATATCAGACAAACATAGTAGAGAAAAGGAATAGGAGGGTCAGTCATCCTCAGCCTCTGGCTGGTCCTCACCACCTCCAGAAGGTCTGAAATATACCATCTATATTTTGAAGAAATTAACTGATTCTAGTGAACACAGACATTCTCTCCCTGATTTCCTCTCTCTTCCCAACCTCTCTCCATGTGTACCGGTCTGTCTATCTGTCTGTGTATTTATGTGTATATATAAGTGTACATGCATGTAGAAGCCAGAATTAGGGGGTGTTCTCTCTGCCATTCTCTACTTTTGTTTTATAGAAATAAAATTTCTCATTGATTTAGCTAGACTGGCTGGCCCAGTGAACTCAAGTGTACCTCCCTTCTCTGCCTCCCTGGGACTGGAATTACAGCTGAGCACTGCTATTCCCTACTTTTATTATATGGGTTCTTGGATATCAAACTCAAATTCTAAGGCTTGAGTATCTAGCACTTTGCAAACTGAGCACTCAGTTATTTCTTACAGATTTGACATTCTTTACAACTAGTACAGAAACAAGTGATAAATCTTCATAGAACTGAGTCATCAAAGATTGGGTGTTGTCTGTGCAGGACAGGACAAGAAAGGATGGCAAAAGTTCACATGCATAAAACGCCTGCTTCCTCTGGGAGCTGGCTGCAGGTATTGAGCATGAGTTTCTCCACAGTTGTTGTTTAAAATCTTAACTTTGCAGAGAGATAATGTCATTTTCCCCAAACCAGATGGATTTTATTCCTGAGGGAGCCATATATTTTATTTTCTTCAAAGGCCCTGAGGAATAAAGAAGATTGGCAGGAAACAGGCAATTAGTGCTGACATTCCCACTTGGGAGTGTCCTGCACCTGAGCAGAATCACAGGCCCAACGCAGCGAAGAGACAGATGGACTTCTACCTCTTCCAATTTCTCTGGGCTGCTTTAGGATGCAAGGACCACTCTTTGATTTTTTTTTTTTTCACATTCATCCATTTAGGCTCCTGCAGGTTCAAAGTCACAGTTTCTGAATGGCAACTTAGAAATTCAAATTCAAATAGAATTGAATGTGGAGCTATACAAGCCCTCCCCTCCATTTCTCTCTCTCTCTCTCTCTCTCTCTCTCTCTCTCTCTCTCTCTCTGTGTGTGTGTGTGTGTGTGTGTGTGTGTGTGTGTGTGTGTGTGTGTGTATTGTGCCTGTTTCCCTATCTGTCTGTCTATCATCTTTCTCTATCATTTATCTATCTATCATCACTATCTCTCAAAGTAAAAGGTACATTGAATCTATGAAAATTATAGTGCTCTCATTATTTTTCTCATCACCAAAGGTACTAACATTTCTTTACACTCTATTCACAACAGACTATCATGGCAAAGAGGGCGTGGAAGAACATAAACGTTCATATCATAATGGATCAAGAAAAAAATGGCAACATTCATTCAATTTTTTCTTTTTTCCTTTTTATTCTGTTTCTGCCTCAGTTCATGGATAGTGTTACCCACATTCAGAATGAATTTATTTTTCTCTGTTAATTCATCTAATAATGTCCACACAAACACACCTGAAGTATGCCACACCAATCTCCTTGGTGAACTAAGTCCAGTCAAGTTGGTAAAGAAGATTAAACTTACCATAAACTCTCTACTGATCTTTTAAAAATGCATAAAGAGCTGGCCAATGTTTAAAAAAGTTATCCTCAAAAGTGATGCACTGAAACACTCTGTCTGAGAAGAAAAGGTAGGGAGTAACTGAGGAAGGCCTGTGACTTTGATGTCTAGTTCACACATGTGCATGCGCGCGCGCACATACACACACATAATATGACGTTTCTGGCCTGGTGTAGTCCCCAGGTCTGGACCTGCCGTCTGCTGCTTAGCCCCCACCCACCTCAAATGACTCAGGCACTTATATTAATTACATTCTGCTTGGCCTATGGCTCAGGAATATTGCTAGCTAACCCTTGCATCTTAACTCAACCAATTTCCATTAATCTGTCTTGCCACATGGCCCGTGGCTTACCTATTGTTTCTTTACATCTCTTGCTTCTCTGGAGGCTGGATTGAATCTCTCTTGACTCTGCCCTCCTTCCCCTATTTATACTCCGATTTCCCCACCTATATCTAAGATGCCTGTCATAGGCCAAGACAGTTCCTTTATTAATGAATGATATTCACAGCATATAGAAAGACATCCCACAACACACACACATACAAACACACATACACAAAGGGATGCACTTGAATTATTTGTTTGATAATCTCTGTACATATCTACAAATGCCCCAGCAAGGGCTTGAAGAGAAAAAAAAGTGAATCTGATCATCCTTACTCCATCCTTCTCTGCTGTGTGGCCACAACCTGGTTTTATCATACCTCAAACCAGAATTTAACTGTTGAATCCATTCATTTACCCATAGAATGATGATATCATCAAAATTACCAAGTTGCATCAATCATTAGCCCATTTCCTGCCCTCTGATCAATCATGCCAACAAATAATATGTCCACATTCACTAATATAGACTTTTTGTTTTGTTTCTTTGGCATCACATACAGAACTAGACACTGAACTTTATGGTAAAATTATTATTTTTCTGTTTTAATCATTTTCATTTTTATAAGTAACCTTTATTGCCAGAAATTTCTACCCAAATTCACTAATTTGTTGAAGCATGGCTTGAATCAATACCTACTTGTGCTGGATTCCTTCTGCTTGCCTTTCTAGACCCAATCTTTCTTATTCTCCAATAGCACTCTTCCTGGTGGCTGACTGTGTGAGTATAAATAATTCTCTGGTCTCTTATTTTCTGGCGAGTGGGTTAGTAGAAGCCCCAAGACAATCTTGAAAAGAAAAAAAAAATGGATATTATCTACTTTTCTCCATTCCTCTCTGCTGGGTGGCCTCAAAAGGGGTGGTCAGCAATAGCCATGAAACCAAAAATAGACCTAACAAGATACTGTAGTACTCTGTGGAAAAAAAGAGGAGAGGCAGGCATCTAAGCTGTGATACACATAACCCATAATGTCATCCAAGGAAGGTAATTTTATATCTAGATTATGATTCTGTACCTCATAATCATAAAGTAATTTTCCTGAGGTCACACTTTTACAAAGAGACAAAAGTTGGGAAATTTCCAGATCTTTCTGGCTCCACAATCTACACTCTCTTCTCTGCACAAGACCAGAAGATGCAAATTTCTCTAATGTGAGATGGCATATGGTTCAGCTCTGTAATTATTTTAAGCCTTTGTTTTAATAAATCTTCATCAAATTATGCCAGTCTCCTGGGAAGGTAGATATTGTTGGCATAGTCTAACTTATGAAAGCAACTCTATTTCAGAGTCCCTGCAGCTAGAAGCCAGGGTTAAAACATCAGCTAGACATCTCTGAAGATAATGCCTTGTATACATCCACAGTCATTACCACATCCTGGCAGTCTAAATGCCAGCAGTGAAACTGGACACAAGTTTATATTAGAATGATCCTACCACTTTCTTTTTAAGTATGCACCTCTATTAAAAGAGAAAAACTGATGGATTATCAGAAGTTAAAATAGACACATTATGTTGTAGTAAGAAATATGTCTAAAAGTTGAACCATATGGTTCAATCTTGGTGTGAAAATTCAGGACCTGGCAGAAGAAAAGTTCTCTGTAGAGAGACTTATAATGGCCAGTTACCATTGCAGGGATGAGACCTATTAAATAATTTGTTTCTCTATATATCAACTGTGTTTTTATCTTAACTATCCCTTTGAATTGGCAGAAGGTAATCTCTATAATCTTAAGGCACACTCAATTTTGGGTTATGCAATTGTTCATAAATCTGAAAGCTCCATTCCTTGATGGTTCAGCACTTAGTGCTCTTCTCTTGCAAAGAATCTAGGCTTTGTTTCCAGCACCCATTTCAAGTGGCTCTTGTAGGCCTACAACCCCAGTTCCAGAGAATCCAACAGTCTCTTCTAGTCTATAAAGATATATATATGAAAATGCTGTACATGAACTCCTAAAAGTAAACACACATGTAATTAATTAATTAGCTAGTTAATTAGACCATAATTCCAGGTAATATATAGGTGGTTAGCAGTTCACCCAGACTAGTCATATTCTAAGGGACCTAATCTCCCTGTCCAGATGAGCTGTTCAGATCTCAAAATCTACTGCTCTATCTTTGAGATTTCACTTCCAGGATGTTATGTGTAAGGTACCTCAACATGTCACACAAATAAGCCTGTAAAAATACCTTTCAAAACTGACATACAAACCATTTCAAGCATATTTTTAATGGAATTGGTTGTAATTTTTCTGTTAAATTGTCCTTTTAGAGAAAAAGAAAAGAAATTATTAAGCTCATTATAAGACTATTGACTAAATGCCATTGTTTTCAAAGTTTGAATTTCCTATCAGATATGTTTTCTCAAAGATAGCCTATGTCCTCAACGTGGCAATGAGGGGCTTAGTTATAAACTAGCATCAGGTCAGAAGGGAACCTTCTCTGTATGTAACGCTTTGAGTTTTTGTTGTCTTCCTCTGAGGCTTGTTTCTTTTAATTTTTGAACTATTTATTAATGCACATGAATTGTCTGTTTGAATAAAAATGGCTTTGTTGTGGTATATATGGCTTTGTTGGAGGAAGTGTGTCACTAGGGGTAGGCTTTGATGTCTCAGATACTTAAGCCATGCCCAGTGTGGCATTCATTTTCTGTTGCCTGTAGATCCATATGTAGAACTCTCAACTACCTCTCCAGCACCATGTCTGCCTGCACACTGCCATGCTTACTGTCATGACAAAAATGGACTAAATGTCTGAACTTCATTCCAGGCCCAATTAAATGTTTTATAAAAGTAACTTTTATAAAGATGTCTCTTCACAGCAATAAGCCCCTAACAAAGACATGGGTGTTTCCTCTGCACATATGTTTATGTATCATGTGCATGCCTGGTACCTGCAGAGGATAGAAAAAAGTAATAGATTTCCCCTAGAAGTGAAGATACAGATGATTGTGAGCCTTCATGTAAGTGCTCAGAATCCAGCCCAGGTTTCCTGGAAAAACACTCAGTGCTCACAACTGATAAGCCACCTCTCTAGCACCCCTCAGAGATATTATGTCCCACCTTAGTGTTCGTCAGTGCCCTTCCCGCTCTCATTGTCCCCAGATGGACATGTGGGTATCTATTGACCTCAGTTGCTGAAATCTCTAGTCCAAGGCAAATCCTTCAGTGTTGAAGTCTCCAAATGAGATCTTGTTGTGTGTCTATACAAACCTCTGCCTGCTGTCTCGAGAAATGCTGCAATGCCTTGAGGTTCAAGGTATCTTGGCTACAGGAGAAAAAGAAACTCTGTGAATCTAAGTTCAACACTGCACATCCAGTGCCTTCTACAGCAAAATAAAAAATAAATAAATCAGATTACTATAAGGGAAAAGTACTTTTGAGACAATTTTTAAAAAACTATCCCATTAAAGCAATATTTGAAATAGTATCTGGCTTAGTACTTAACAGAGTTCCCATCTCCTCCTCAATAAAAGAAAAAGTTCACAAACTCTGAGATCCCTCACTCTACAGTCATTGTCTATATATTCTGTGCCAATGTGTAACCTCGTAAAAATATTCAGTACTGTAATTGTCCATGTCAAGAACAGATCTATCAGGAAACACACACTAAGCACAGAAAAAAATCATTACTGTTAGACACCATGAACTCTAGTGAACACTGCCTAAAAGAGAGATGTCAGAGAAAGCAGAAGCCAAATAGGAAGAGATAACCCTGGAGATACAGAGAAAGTTTGGGTCAAAAGTACTTATGTGGTTGAAGCAAGAACCCACAAACAAGGCCAGGACTTAACTAAATGATGCTCATCATTGAAGAAATAGAAAAAGATGGGTCAGAAACAGGCTTGGCTCTAAGACCACAAAGAACAGAATCAGTGGCAAATCACAGAAAGAAATTGAGGCCAAAAAATAGTATAAGGTTTTCAGAACTGGGGCATGTGATCTGAGAAAGACTAACAAGACTCTACATTCCAATATATTAGATTCAGTTTCCTTAGAACAAAATTCAAGAGACTTTGACAGATTATTATCAGAAAAGAAAGTTAGGCAACTTAGTTGTGAAAAGAATGAGTTATCATAGGCTGGAATCCAGACAGGCTCTGATGTTAGTCTGAAATACATTTGGAAGTATCCATTATTAACTTCAATAAAAGAAGTTAAGAAAATTTTTGGCCTTATTTAGAATAAGAAATGGAACTGAGGTTATAGTCCAGTGGTATAGCCTAATATATGAGAGACCCTAAGTTTAATCCTTAGTAGAAAACAACCAGGGCTAGAGTCAAAAGAACAAGAAGAAAAAGATATGGAGAAACATAATGATACAAGACTATAATCTCACCTATAACCATAGCTATTTGGGAGGGTGAGGCAATAGGACTACAGGTTCAAGGCTTTCCTAAGTTAAAGAGTGAGTCCATGGCCAGCCTGTGCAATTGCTCTAATTACTTCCCATTGCTGTGATAAAATACTGAAGAAAAACAATGAAGAGAGGAAAGGGTCTACTTGACATGCACACCTCCATGGTAGTCCAAGGGGAAATCAGAGCAAGGACTTCAGCAGGAGCAGAGGCAGCAACTATACAGGAAAGGCTTCTTGTTTTGATGAGCTTTTTTTTCTTATACAGTCCAGACTCTCTTGTTTAGTGATGGCATGATCCACAATGGTTCCGGTCCTACTACATCAATTAAGAAAAAAAAAGAAAGAAAGAAACAAAGAAAGAAAGGAAGGAAAGAAGGAAGGAAGAAAAAAGAAAGAAAGAAAATGCCCACAGATCAATCTGATGGAGGCAAGTCTTCTGATGAGGTTCCCTCATTTCAGATAACTCCAACTTATATCAAGTGGATAAAAATTAAGCAGCATATCAAATCTGTGAGGCTCTTTCTTGAAAAGTACAAAAAGGATAGGGTATATAGTTCAATAACAATAGAGCACTTGCCTAGCCTATGAGGCACACACACTCACTTACATACATAAAGAGAGGGAGATAGAGACAGAGTGACAGAGAGAAATAGAGAAAGAGGTAAGAAATGTTTGCCAAAGCTCCAGGAGACACTTACTAGTTTATATCATAATCTGTGTTATAAAAAGTTTAATAATATCATTGCTTTCAAAAATATTCTATTTAACATTTTTCTTTATAAATTTTAAAAGTTACAATATATTATATATGTGAAAAATTAACATATTACAAATTAATTATTGCACTGTGACATCATATCTAAGTAACCTTCACCCAGGTCAAGAATAAAACAAGGTAAATAACCAGGAAACCTGTCCTGCATTCACCTACTTACTGTAAGTGCAATTGTGAAGTGTGATTTAGAAAGAAGAATAGTTTCCTTTAAGATTCAGAAGCACATTTTAAAATGCTTAAACAGCAGAAATCAATAAAGAAACAAATGTGAGGCCAATTATAAATTAACTGTTATGCCAACTTCAGGCTTTCAGAAAAAGGAATTGGATGAATAGTGGAGTAGGGGGAAAGAAAAATATCTGCAAGAAAAAATACCACTTAGCCATGCCTTCCATTCTATTTAGAATGTGGACAGGAAAGGCACAATACGGCATAATTTGAAGTTGTACTAGGATTAGTAAAAAATGCATATTGTAAACTTATATCAACCATGAAAAATGAGCAAACAGAAAAGTTAGCATTATTGTGCCTGCAGTTAATAGAAGAGAAAAAAACAACTAGTTTTATTGGTCTTTTGAACTCAAACATAGAAAGTAATGACCAGTGTTATAAATTCTAGATACTGTCATTCATTTATACTCTCCAAATAAAATGAAAAAAAAAAAAAAACTCTTCAGAGACTGAACAGGCTACAAACGAATAAACCAGCTAGGTTGCCTTACAAAGGAACATACACTCAATAGGCCTACCCATTATTGTCATGGGATGTAACTGAAGTTAATCTTTATATGAAACACAAACTTTCACATATAAGCATAGGATATATGACCAAAAGGCCCAGTCACTCCAGGAGGGAAAATTCTTTGCCTATGAAAGCAAGGCTATATGCACAACGTAAATATAACCAGGTAGAAACTCTGCATTTCTAATGCTCTGCCTAAGTTATTTTCAAAATGTAGCCCCTCACTGCTCTGTGTGCCCCTTATCTTGGACCAGTTGCCTCAGTATCAGCCACTGGAATCCTGAAAGAAAAGCAAAGTCAAGATCCATTGCAGCACTTCTGAATTAGCCTACCTTGAGTGTTCCTGAGGCCTATGGGCAATTCAGAAACATATACATTCATTTCCTAGTGTTCAGAGATTTTTCTATTATCTTGTTGGTGTCTATTCCAGTCTGACTCCATTATATAAAAGAATTTTTGTTTTTACAGTTGTTGTCAATCATAGTAAATTTTTCAAGGGCATAAAAAAGGATTATGTATTCTGACAGTATTGGATGATTCTTTGCTCTATCAATGACAAATGCATCCAATTGGTCAATGTTATTGTCAAGTTCATCTATCACTATTCTGATTCTCTGTCTAGTGCTTCCATAAATTATTGAGGCAGAAGTGTTGGAGTTCTCAACTGTAAGTTCAGATTTGTCTGTTTCTCCTTTCCTGTTGTCATTTGAGCTTCATAAATTTTGAAGCCCTGTCCTGTGCATATAAATAGATTAAGATGATTCATTCTTGATGAATTCAACTTTTATCATTATACAATACTTCTCCTTGCCCAGTTATTTTCTTTGCCCTGAACCCACTTTGAATGATATCAGTACCACTCCAGCTTCTTTTGTTTAGTGTTTTTCTAGTTTATCTCTTTTCATTCTTTGATCGCCAACCTACTTACACAGCTATATATGAAGTTTCTGTGGGATAGCACACAGTTTGAGCCAGGTTTAATTTTTAGACTCATGCTTTCTCATCCTACTATCTACAAGCTCATTTAGTAAGGTTGTTCATTGTCAGGACCTCTGGAAGAGCAGCCATCCTAAGTTCAGTTCTCAGCAACCACATGGTGGCTCATGGCCATCTACAAATGTGATCTGGTGCCCTCCTCTGGCCTCTGGACTGCAGAAACATGCAGGCAAACACTGTATACAAACATAAATAAATAAATCTTAAATAAAAGAGACCTAGTTGGGAAAAAGTCTAAGCTAAGACCAAGCTTTCATAATTAATATCAAGTCTCCATATCATTATTTGGGGCTGGCAATTCAAAGATAGTCCAACAAGAAGGCTTGCTACAGTATTTGTATGACAATAAATGTTTCTCAGTTTGAGACACTTGAGGTACAGTGTAATTTCTTGAGCAGAATTAGACACTGTGGCATTTGTGTTAGACATTATGCAAATAGATGCTCAGAAAGAAGGAGCTTTCAGGATTTATATCATTAAACTACTTTCATCAGGCAACTTTGTCCTCAGAAACACATCTAATATATGTAAATAATAACATTAATTATAACATCTTCAAGAATTTTTGTCTTAAGAAGAGGAAATCAGCATTTTCTGACACATTACAAGAAATATTTAAGGTTCTAGACCACAATTTATTTATGTCATAAGTAATTACATCAAACCATCTTGGGAATAATGCCATAGACCTTGTTAATGTATTTCTTATGCATACCCACATGTATATATATGTACAGGTACATGTGGAGGAGGTTTACACCCTTAAATATGTCATTACATGTGAGGACAATGTCAACACTGTTCCTCAGACATTGCTCACTGTGGTAGGAATGTTCTCTGTGTACTGTGAATAAAGAACTGTTTTGGCCTGTGTAGAGCACCATAGAAGTGGGTGGAAAAGCAGAACACAAGCAGGTAGGAAGAAGGGTGGAGTTTCCCAGTCGCCATCCATCCCTGAAGAAGCAGCATGTAGGAGAAACAGGTGAGCCACGGGCAGTGGCCACATGGTGGGAAGATTAATGGAAATGGGTTGAATTAAGATGAAAGAGCTAGCTAGTAATGTGCTTAAGACATCGGCCAACAGTATAAAGTTAATATAAGCGTGTGATTCATTTTTTAATTGGAGGACAAAAGCTGCGGGCGCGAACCAGGGTCCAAACCGCAGCCGCCATGGGTCAGGTTACAAACTCCAGGCACAAACCTCCCAGACCCAAAACGGGCCGGGAAAACATAATACAACAGCTCACCTTACCTTTAAGACAGGAGCTCTCCCTGGTTGGGAATCCACCAAGTAGAATGAATTGCCTGGCCAGCAAGCACCAGTGCTGTGCCTGATCCATTTCCCCACTGTTGAATAAGCAAGCATGTGCCACCATACCCAGCTTTTTCACATGGGTTCTGAGCATCTAACTTAGTTTCTTATGTTTGCACAGCCAAAGCATTGCCAACTGTACTATCTATTCAGCCCAAAGTTAATACATTTTCTCTTACGAGAGTACATAGAACTTGATACTAGAACTTCAGCTTCTTAGGGGTCTGTTTTAAATAACCAAAATTGCAAATTATCCTTCTCTATTTTAATTAAAAAACTAGTACCTAAAATCTCTGATGGCCAAGCAACACATCTTACTAAAGAAATATGAGAAAAAAAGTCTACCAGGGATGTTTTATATATCTTAGATCTCAGTCCACCTGGGAAGTGAACAAACTATTAGAACAATAATATAAATACCAGAGTTCATGATGTTTTCAAGCTAAATTTTTAACTATAAATTAACAACGGACTCCAAATATTGCAAACACTTATTTGACCTGAGGATTAATATAGCCTTCCCACCTCTCTCTCTCTCTCTCTCTCTCTCTCTCTCTCTCTCTCTCTCTCCCTCCCTCCCTCCCTCCCTCCCTCCCTCCCTCTCTCTCTCTCTCTCTCTCTCTCTCTTTCTCTGTCACACACACACACACACACACACACACACACAAACATGCACAAAGCAAACAACTGATATTCTACCACATATCCTGCTGTCTAATAGAGAAAAACAATAGTAAAAGAATCAAGCATGTAAAACCTAAAATAAAAAAAAAAAGGTAAAGTTTTGAGAAACCTCTGGAGATTCTAGAAATCAGCATCTCTGCTTTGAAATGTGTGAAAGCACCTGTTCCCAGTGCAAGCTGTCCAGATGTAAGATGATGTTATAGTTCATTCTGGGACTAAAGAGATAATATCTGCTCATTCTATGTCTATGAAGTCTTGGTTATGCTTCTGTCATTCAAAGTCACACAAAAGAAATATAATTTGTGTGTATCCATGCACTACTTAGGCAGATGGCAGCACAGCAGGTAGGTAAACACTGACATTCTCTTCCTGGAATGCCTTCAAAAGAGAGGTCAGATATAGGATAGTAAGGAAAATGAATGTAGATTAAGCAGAACAGCTGTTTAAATGGGGAGATAGAGGAAGAAGTCATGGATTTTTCAAATAGAATTTTCTCTTGCAGGTTATCAGTGGGCTGGTGTTTAATTCTATATTCCTTGCAGTTTTCCTCATAAGTTTTCTGGTAAAAATTAAGAGCTTGATATACAATTAACTACAAGGAATAATGTCTTTTTATTGGAATTTGATAATCTTGCAAGCAAGTAGAAGTTATCAGCATTATTAGAGAGGTTTAATTCTAGAGCAGAAAATCTACAGTCCATGTTTGTATTTGAACTCAAGGTCTTGTGCAATGCTAGGTACTTGCCTCACCACTGAGCTGTATACTCAATATAAGAAGGAAGACATTGTAAGGGAATTCTCATACTATTCTTTCTGTCATAGAATTTCCATTGCTGTGATAAAACACCATGATCAAAATCTATCTAGGGAGGAAGGGGTTCATTTTATTTTACAGCTCATAACCATCACCATGGGAAATCACAGCAGGAATTCAAGGCAGGGCCTTATAAGTGGCTATGGAGTAATACTATTTACTGGCTTGCTTCTCATGGCCCTGTTACCCTGTATTCTTATAGCTCCCAGGACCCTGCACAGTGGTGGCACTAACCACAGTGATCTAGGACCACTCACATCAATCATCAATCAATAAATATACCACAGGTGTGCCCAATATAATGGAGATGTCTTCTCAGTTGAGGCTTCTTTTTCCTAAATGACTCAAGCTTGTGTCAAATTGACAAAAAACTATCTAGGATACGTTTGAATATGAAACTGTAGAGTAGTTTCAGTCATTCGGTCAATACACTTAAGAAACTTCATTCCAATTAGGCAAATTGAAAAGATATTTTTGTAAGAAATGTAGACTATGCTCTTCATCTTAGCTTCCATTTTTTTCTTCTTTTTAATATCAACCCTTTTTACTGCCTTTTTAAAGTAATTTCACCTTCCTAAACCTTTCATATTGAGGACAAGCTTAGATTGGCTTTCTCCCTTCTGATATGGTCTTTATATTTGGTACAGGCTAATCCTCCATTGTTGCAATCTTTCCAAGGAGTACTTGGCTAGACTTGGTAGCATCCAGGCACAAGTACATGTTTTTCCATATATCTTAAAATTTTTTGTTGTGTTTTAGACAGTGTGTATAAAAAGACAGTGAAGACTGAAGTATGATGAAGCCTTCCTCTGTGTTAGGGCACGAGGCTAAACATTCACTCTTGGGTATTTTGCTTTGCTTAGACTAGACTGATTTTTTAAAAGCACTTTTATGTCATGGTGTGTGTGTGTGTGTTTGTGTATGTGTGTGTGTGTGTGTGTGTGTGTGTGTGTGTGATGTGAGGAGTTGCTTGTGTGTATGTAGAGGTCAAAAGATAAACTTCGTCTTTCCTCACCCACACCCCTACCAGAGGCCATCAATGCAGAAGTGAGACATTGTGTCATTTAGCTATGTTCTAGCTTTGAGTTCTTGTGTACAATGACATCTCTCTCTTTTTTTTTTTAAGTCCACTAATGAGTGAGTGCATCCCCTGCTTCTGAGATTGTGATTCCTTGCTCAGAAGGATATTCTCAATATCCATCCATTTGCCTGCAAATTTTAGAATATCATGTGTTGGTGAGGAAAGACTTGTTTTCTTTAAGGGTCTAGCCACAAGGAGTTTAATTATGCTACAGTAAGTAAATGAGTAGCATGAATGGGCATTTTTGTAAATGAGGAGACAATAAGAGTGAGCATGAATCTGAGAGGTCTGAGAGTTTGATGGGGTGCATGATGTAAAATCAACAAATAATAAATAGAAAGAAAGAAAGAAAGAAAGAAAGAAAGAAAGAAAGAAAGAAAGAAAAACTTTGTGGTGTCAGTTCTTCGCACCTTTATGTGGGTTCTGGGGATGGAACCAGGTCATCATACTTGGGCAATGGGTGTCTTTACCTATGACCATCTTGCTAGCCTTGGGCTATAGCTTTAAATATGGTGACTCATCCTACTAGCCCAACTCCTAATATCTTCCAAGGACCATATCTTGAGTTCTTGAGTCATCACAGTATTTTAGATAAGAGTGGACTGTGTGGGGATTAACTTTGCTTTAAAACTTTGCTTTTGCTCCTCTCTAATGCTGATGGAAATATGCCAGTGTACACAGAAAGGTAACTGCTCTACCTCATATTCCTGGGGGCAAATGGTGAAAGGAATCATAACTATGCTATACAATTTTAGGCTGACTCTGGTTGTGTCCAGATAACAACTCATTCCAACATACAGTCGTTAAAGGGTTCAGTTTATTTAGTTTCCTCTCTAAAAATAAATCACTTCTTGAGTTAGGTCAGGTGTTCAGACCAGATCCAGACAGGCAAACCAGTCACTTTTCCTCAGGGATGAATCTCTCCACTTTTATTAAGTACTCCATTTTTAATTTCTTTCTCTCAAAATCAGTTAATGAAAACTCCCTTTTTTTCCATAACACCATTGAAAAGCATAGTTTCTCTGTTTTGCCCCCGCCCCTGTTACCCAGGTAACAAGTCTTTTGCAAGTGGAAGCAAAAATATGTTCCTAATAGAGATGCTGACTCATCAACCTATGGACCTTAATTTGAGAAATCTAGTTACAGGGAAATCTAGGGGTGCTTCTATAATTCATATAGCCTGAGGCATGGACATAAGCCAAATGAGGAAATTTTTCTTATGTAATAAAAATATTGGTGATCTCATTTGTAGGAATCCTTGTCTAAAGCAGCCTTTCTGAGACAGATTAAATTTATCTCCAATTTTACTTTATAAACATTTATTCATTTCATGTTTCCCTCTTTCTCTGTATGTATGAGAAAGGGAGGGGGAAGGAAGAAGGGAGGGAGGGAGGGAAAGAGAGAGAGAGAGAGAGAGAGAGAGAGAGAGAGAGAGAGAGAGAGAGAGAGAAAGACAGAGAGAGAGACAGAGGGAGACAGAGAAAAACTGACTCACAGGCATCAGATACCTGGAACAGAAGTTACAAAATCCAAGTGCTAGAAACAAATTCTGGCCCTTTGCAAGAATAGCATGTATTCTTAACTGCAGAGTCATCCTTCCAACCCCTTTAAGAATTTTTAAACAGAGTCTAATTCTTTTCTCTGTATTTCAAGTGTTAAAACAAAATTTGTTCTCAAAAAAGTGTATTTCAAAGATACGTGTTCTGTTTTCTCCTGAAAGTTACATAGATACAGAAGTTAACATCTTCTTGGTCTCTGATATGTATACCCAAAATAAACACCATCTATGGCCCTTCCTAGAAAAGTAAGTATTCAATAAATGTTCAATATTCAATATTAATTGAATGTTGTTGATACTCTGATTCACCCCACCTGTTTTCATTCTGTTTCTTAACTTCACAATTTTTTACCTCATCCTTTTCCTTTCTATGTTTTAAATTAAATTATCTCATTCATTCTTTTTGCATGAAGTTTTTCTGAACACAGGCCCTGATCTTCCATCTCTAATTATGTATGGTGGAGGTCTTTTTTTTTTCATTATGAATAAGGTCATATTTTTTTATCCATGTATCCCGTTATTCAGATCCCTTCCCCCTCCTGCCCCTCCCAGTCACTCTCTCTTCTCCCCATCTCCTTATCTCCTCCTCAGCAAGGGCAGGAGGTCCCAAGGTCCCACGGTGGCTTAGTTCAGCATCCACTCCAGGCAGACCTGCTTTCCTCACCCCAACATCAAGACTGAGTTAGGTATTCCTCTGGAGGGAATGGGCTCCAACATGCCGGTCCAAGGTGTTTCAGATCCCAAACTGTTCAGTGGTTGTGGTTTGCAGTTCAGACATGCTTAGCTTTTTGTTTAAAATCCACTAATGAGTGAGTACATCCCCTGCTTATCTTTCTGGGTTTGTGATATTCTTGCCTGCAAATTTTAGGATATCTTTTATCTATTGTCTTGTTACTGGATCTAATCCTTGTGCACCTTCAAATACCACTGCAACATTGAACTGGAGAAGGGCCCTCATTCCTTATGCTCACACCATATGAACCATTTAAAACCATTGACTGTATTTTGGCTTGCAGTGGTGGTTGCTTGTTTCTGAAACTAAGAGCTATGCTTACTCATGCCACTATTCTCTTATACTCGTAATTCCTTTGTTTTCCTAACATGTGACACCATGTTAGGAAAGAGTGAGCATGATTTAAATAAGAGAAAGTAAGCCTCACCATTTCTTACTGCTTTGCAGGTGATGTTGGAATTCACCACTCCAGAGTGTTCCACTTTAATTCTACTGTGAGTGAAATATTCTTAAAAGAGCCAGTGGACAGAAACTTTTATTCATGTTAATGAGTCTCTAGGGTATAAATGCAAAGTTTATAGAGGACTGATGTGTCTAGTATATTTCAGAATTGACATTATTATGTAGTTATGCATCTTAAATTAATCAACACTTTTAGATATTCTCATTGTAGGTCTTTTGAATAGTTTAAAAACATTAATTCATCCATTAAAATTAATGAAAATTTTGAGTTCTGAACACATTGTATAATATTCTGACCTGCTTCCATGCTAACAATCATATGGTATTGTTCATGCAACAAAATTTTCTTTCTGGGCCCTTTAAAGTCTTTCTTCAAGAAATGTCAATGCTCTGTACAGGATATTCAGAGGAAGCCAAAATGTAGCAAAGACTGCACAGGTGGTGGGTAGCTGCCCATCATACAAAGTGGTATATATAGTTCTCACCTTGCAACTAATGCATCTATATAGGCTCACTCCAGAAGTAGAGCCTATGAACAACTATAAATGGGATTTACTTTCAACTCTACTTTGTATTCAGTTGCAGATGCTCTAAGGCAGTTCTTTCATTTTGTATTGCAGCCTCAAATTCATCAGAGAAAACCAAAGCCAGCATAAAAGGAAAAGGGAAAAAAATCAATACCCCTCTGAGTATCAATTCCCTAGTCATAGCCAAGGTTCTCCTGGGTCACCACATGCCCTTACTAGTAGAAAGGACAGCATGTGCCATGTATTTACATGTGTATCCAAGGTTAGGCAGTGTCTAGTAGAATTAGAAGAATTGGGGCTAACACATACCCCATAGCAAGCTACCTATGTTTTAGTGGATGGATGGTCTTGTACCAATGCACATACTGCCAGCACAGTGGACTCAGTGGGTGTATATATGAGTGCATGAAGTTTGGAGGAAAAATTAATAATGGTGTATGAAGGGAGTTGAAAATAAATAATTAGGGGTGGATTCTTAAATCAAAATATATTATATTTATACATAAAATTCTCAAACAGCAAAAAGAGAAAAATAGAAACATCACACAAAAATTTTAACAGCTTCCTATTGCTGAAGACACCATACATATCAGAAACATAACCTAGAGGTCCCTGAGCTAGAACTGACCTGAATGTCACTATCTTGAAGGCCAGCTTTTATGATACCAGAAGGCATTATGCAATATTCCAAAGGAGAGAGGCAAATAGTTCTACCCAGATATGATGCCTATGAAGTATATCAATGACCACCATGGAATAATGATCTTACATGTGTAGTAGTGGCATACATACCTTGGCTGAAAGTAACCAATGACTCTCTACTTAGACTTAAGAGCTGCTTAACAAGAGTGATATTATGCCTGGTGATGGAAATCTAGGTAACTAATTAGTGCTAGTGAAGATGGTTATTAGAGGAGAATATATAACCACTAATCATTAAGCCAGCATAATCCCTAACAACAACCTGTAAACATTTGTCCTTAGACCCACAGATATAGTCTTCATCTGTCATCAAGGAAATCACTTTTTGCAACACTAAGAAACCACTCCAACTTCCCACAACCAATCAAAATGCAGAGTTGCAGAGTCCAGTCACAATGAATACATCTACACACAAATCCACATTTAAAACTCAGGGAACATTGTTCAATAGAAGGTGGAAAAATTGTAAGAGCCAGAGGATCAGGAGATTGTTTCTCCTAGTGACATCAGAACCTAGACCCATAAAGTCTCACCATGATGACCACCAAAAAGTGAGCTCAACAAAGAAGATACCAACAAATATGCTAAACTGCATGAGAAAAATCTCATGAGGCCTCAAACCTACACAAAGGACTACTAGCAAGAATGTAAGGCTGGGAGTACAGAATGGACATCCAGAGAAAAGAAAGAGCATATCAATGGTAAACTGCCCGGCCTGAAACACACTTGTAAGTAACATTATATGGACTCAGAAGATTATATTTAGGAATATATATATATATCCAAATGCATATATATATATATGCAATAATAATTAATAAAAAAGGAAGTCATGAATTTAAAGGATAGTAGAGAGGGATATATGGGAAGATTTAAGGAAGGAGAAGGAGAGATGTAATAAAATCCAAAAGCCCTGTCATCAACTCACGGACAGTAGCAAAAAGACAATAGCAATAACAAATCATTCAGAACACAAGACTAACAGAGAATGATGGGAAACTTTTGCCTAACAACAACTACTTTAAAGAGATTAAAATATCTAATCAAGAGACACATGTTATAAATTTATTTTAAAACAAGGTCAGTCTATTTATTGCCTATAAAAAAAAATCTCAATTTAGTTTTCAGGACACATAGGTTAAAAGGAATAGAAAACACTCTTGCAGTGATAACCTAAGGACCTTAAAGTGGCTGTACATGTAACAAAACAGGCTTTAACTTATAAGTTGCTATCATTACATACATACATCTTCATATAATGAAAATGGGTCAATTTATCAAAAGTATGAAATAATTGCAAATTTACATGCAATAAATATGTATAAATATACATACAGCAAAATTTAACAAACTAAAGGAAAAACTAGATGACACTCCAGTAATAGTAGTGGACTTTAGAACATTATTTTCTACAGTGAACATGTCGTGAAACAGAAAGTAAAGTGAATAAATGAGCAGACATGACCAACAATATAGACCCGATGAAGTTAATACATATGTGTAGAACATTCTACACAGCA
The DNA here is from genome assembly GCA_004025045.1 of Sigmodon hispidus. Classification (NCBI taxonomy): domain Eukaryota; kingdom Metazoa; phylum Chordata; class Mammalia; order Rodentia; family Cricetidae; genus Sigmodon; species Sigmodon hispidus. Next base: position 40,393 of record PVIH01004859.1, read on the forward strand.
GCAATAGAATGTTTCTTTCATCCAAAGGCATGAAGAATGTTCTCTAGAATAGATATTAGGCTTAAAAAATAAGCAAACCCAGAAACCAATAAAACATAAAAAATCCATAAAACAACAACAACAACAAAACCAACAAATATTTATAACTCAAACATTCTTGAATAACCAAGGAGTCAGGATTAAATATTTTTTAAAAATCTTGATATAAATGACAATTGAAAGAAAATATAATAAACTGATGGTATGCACCCAAAACAGCCCTCATACATTTATTTGTTTGTTTGTTTGTTTATATTTAACATGTGGGTATTTTGTTTATATAATTGTGCATAGTTCCTGTGAAGGCCAGAAGGCATCAAATCACCTGGAACTGGATTTATAGGCAGTTGTAAGCTGGAAATCAAATCCATATCCTTAGAAAAGCAGCCAGTGCTCTAAACCACTGAGCCATCTCTAAAGCTCAAAAAGCAGTTTTAAAAGGAAAGTTCATAGTAATATAACAAAAGAAAATTTTCCCATTCAAATAAGTATGGGGAAGCCTTTTTTATCAATTAAAAAAGAGAAGAAGAAACTCAGTGTTAGTAGAAATGATGAAAAGGGCCATGAGCAAAGCAAATGGATGGGAACTCCTGCTACCGGGAAACAGCAGTGGAGGAGTCCTTCTCTGTGAGCCTGGTGTTCTGCTTCCTCACCTGTAATCACAGGTCCACTGTAGTAAGTCTCTTTATCAACCTGATTTTCATTGTGCATTGAAATGATGAGGTGACCCTGCAATCCCTTTAGCTCCTCAGTAGCAGGGAGAACCCAATAGTAACAGATAAATAAAGAGATCAAAACAATAATACAATGGTTGAACATTAAGTCTTCACTGGAACCACAGCCCACAGAGCTGAGGCAGCACATGTAAAAGCTGCAGGATGTTGACTGCAAGATCAATCTAGACAGGCCTCAGTGTAACAATATAATATAAAAGATATCTGGAGTGTAATTAATAATACCCCGATAACCCCAAAATTATAAAATTCAGAACATTATTGAGAAGAGATAACCAACAGATGGCAACATCAAGATAAAAAAGGTGTTGGAATTAAAAGAATTTTGAGCTTGCTATGACTGCACACAGGTACTTCCAGCTTCTCAGGAGCTGAGGCAGGAGGATTACTCATTGAGCCCAGCAGTTCAAGGCCAATTTGAACAACACAGTTAGACTCTGACTCAGTGTGTCAGTCACTTTACAACAGCCAACATACAAAGTTGTTTGACAACTAGTTATGAACTTGTGCTGAATTAAATTAAAAAGAGCATGTATGAAAAACAAATGAGTTATTTTAAAATGACCAAATGAAAATTAATGGAACTAAAATAGTAGAAACAAAATACCAAGTGATAATGTAATGGAGATGACCAAAGTTATAATAAGTGAACTGGCTGTAGATCAAAAGTTAATCCAAAGACAAAACTGGGATGTGAGGGCGATCTGGCTGTGACATCTGTCACCCCATTGATCGCCAGGGTTGATTTGGCTGATCTGGCTGGCTAGGCGGGTGTCCCCTTCCTCCCTCACCGCTCCATGTGCGTCCCTCCCGAAGCTGCGTGCTCGGTAGAAGAGGACGACCTTCCCCAATAGAGGAGGACTGGTCTTCGGTCAAGGGTATACGAGTAGTTGCGCTCCCCTGCTAGAACCTCCAAACAAGCTCTCAAAGACAAGACTGAGAAAAAAGGAAACTTCAGGAACCTATAGGAAAATTTTGAAAAATGAATATAGTATTGTTGGAAGACTCTGCTGCTGAAGGTTGCAGTCTATCATGTCCCGATAGCTCTCTGAGCTCAGTGTAGCATGGAAGACTTCTTTGCAGCAGGATTCCCTTTCTACTCTATTTGGATAGTATCTCTGGGCCTTGATGCCTGACTTTATTTGGAAGTTGTTCCTGAGCTTTGATACCTGACTTATCTTAAGTGTAACATTTGACATAATTTTCTGCAAATGTTACCCCTGCCTCCTCCTGTACCTCCCTGCCATCCATATGATAACTAGGTGTTGTACTCCACCTATGTGATAGAACTCTGCTGCCAAATACAAATTAGGTGATGCCCAGCTGCTGTCTCCATCCTGTTTATCCCCCTCATCCTGAAATAAAGATGAGTTATCTCATTGACGCTGAGTCCTGGAAGGCTATTTCCATCATACTCACAGGCCAGCCAAGACCTGCTCACTGCCTCTTCTCCCTTTGTCCCATAGCCTGGTGGCCAACAGATGATGAGGAAAATCCAGAAAGAATAGCAAAAGAAGACTGAGATAACATTTAAGTAAACAATAGCTTTGATTCCTCCTTCCTTTTCTGGGGGAGAAATGGGTTAAAAAATACCAGTCTCCTTTATTATAGAAACATCTGGGAAGTAATGACAAATAACAGGGTTGGTTTCTCTGCTCGGTTCTGTGCTGACTAAAGTATAACTAAGTTATGTAATAAGTCACCATGGGTATGTGGCTTTCATTTTCTCACTTAAAAGATTAACTTGGGGGTAGGACCAGTTATAATTCCTAAGCTCTCTCTACACCTCTGGATTAATGCTACTTTTAAATTACATTATCTATTTCTTTCTTTCTTTAGTTAGTTAGTTCTCTCTCTCTCTCCTCTCTCTCTCTCTCTCTCTCTCTCTCTCTCTCTCTCTCTCTCTCTCTCTCTCTGTGTGTGTGTGTGTGTGTGTGTGTGTGTGTGTGTGTGTGTAGCAGAGGATAACATGTAGAAGTCAATTGTCTCTTTCCACCATGTGAATCCTAGAGATGGAACTTGAGTTGGGAGGGTTGGGTGCCTGGAGCCACCTCAGTAGCCTTGTTTTATATTTAATAGTTCTCAATGATCTGGGTTGGGGACTAGATCTCTAAATTTTCCTTCTTCAATTCTTGGCTCTTCTTTGATAATGTAACCAAATCTGATTTAAAAATATGCCTATAATATAAGTGCTTCTGGTGAGCCTCAGGCTTTACACCATACACACACACACACACACACACACACACACACACACACACACACTTCTTATTTTAATATCCAAGTACACATTTCCATATCATTTCACCTGTGCATCTTTTATAGTACCCTGTGTCACCTTTCCTATTTAATTTATGACCTACAGGCATCTTGACATTTATGACATTATAAGTACCATCATAGCCTTCTTAATTGTGGAGAGGAGGGCAAAAATATGGTAGGGTTTCTCCTGGGCAGCTATATAAGTATTATGCCAGACTCTTTACATACATCACACTTACCAGAAGATTCTAGAAAGTAATTTAACCTCTATCTGCTCCATTTTACTAATTTAAACAAGGAAGAATACGACAGCCTTTGGGAAGCATTTTGAGGTCCTTAGATAAATGAAAACCCACTCAGCAAAGAGGACTATTATTATCCCATTTGTGGAGCCTTTCATCTCCTTCTAGAAGAGAGCTGCAGCCTGTACTGAGTTTTAGCCTGTCTACATGCTGCCAGTGCCCTGAATTAAGTATTTCCTGTCATTTGGGCTTGCCAGAGATTAGTTTGCAGACATTTTGCAAAAAGCATGCATAATGCATATTGCTGAACACAATATTTATCATGAAACAGCTTCAGGAATTGTAAACTATGACCCAGCAGCATTGTCTATTCTGTGGTTTTTTGTCTATCAATGCCTCCTAAAGAGGCAGTACATCCCCACCCTCTCAGTCACATTAAATTTAATTCCAAAGCCAAAGCTGGGAATTGACTCCACCTTACAGGAAAGTCACAGAGCTCTATGAAGTTATCTCTGTATTATGAGATTAGAAGTGTGCATGTGTGTTTGTGTATGTATACTTTATTCACCCCATGAAGAAAAAATCCAGAGCTGAGGAAATGTTCAACTCCCAATACACTTGTCATGCAAGTATAAGGACCTAAGTTTGATCTCCAGAACCCATGTTCAGAAAGCACGCATGGCCATGTGCATTTGTTGTTAAAGGGCTGTGAAGGCAGAGACAAGCAGATCCCTGAGCTTGCTCTAGCTGTGCTAATTTAATTAGCAAATTCCAAGCCAGTGAGGATAACTTTCAGGAGATAATTTTTGAAACAGAAAGTTATCCAGATATGCACTGTGGCATGCATGTATACACACATACACACACACACTCAGGCACACACATGCATGCACACATGCACACTCAGACACACATATACATGCACACACATTGAGGCATACACACACACTAGTACACACATCACCTTACTCACCCATTTCATTTGAACATCAGCTCCTTTCTTTAGGCCTTGTGTTAGAATGAGACTTAGTTACAAGGAACATTAGGCAGCACCTCATCTTCTTCCCTAATATAGGGATAATAAGATTTTGAATAAATTACTCTCTTTATTTCATGAGCATCATGAATCCTGGCAGGTTTACTTTGACAGCTATTTTAATGGCACTATTAACTCAAATATCAGTCAGACCAAACTTGTCTCTCCTCCATTAATGACATTCTTGCCAAGAGTCTCTAAGGGGATCCTGGGACCAGACCAACCAGGAAGCTAGGGACAGCTCCAAAGAAGGACTGAGTTTTTCACTGGAAAGAGCTCCTTATATCACTTCATTTTGCCTCAGGAAAGATGCTACAAACCATGGAGCATCAGGCTCATTTTTTATTCTACCCAAGATGAAAGTGACAAACACAGGGTAAATTCTTTTTCTACTGTGACTTAAAGTCATCAGTCACTTCTGTAAGGCTTGGCAGCATTGTTCTTGGTGTGGAGCCCTCTAATTTCTTTCCTATCATACCTCTGTGGAGGCCAGTATGCAACTATAGGTATACATTGTAGAAAGAGAGATTCTCAAGTGGAAATAAGACTGTAAACTGGATGGTGAAGTAGAGGGCCTGAGTTGGGTGACACCAGGAAAGAAAAATAGGAATGAACTTAGGGAAAGTATTTCTCTCTTAAAGAATACTTTAAGTATTCTGATAAGTAGAATTTAAGTCTAGATTTTAAAAACTGAAGAGATGAAAATATTCATATGATATAGCGTCCTGCAACCCATACTCTGATATATACACAATATATTTTGGAATTATGTCCATCTTAATGATTTTAATGTCTCAATAGTATTTAATTGTAAGACTCCACTAATCTAGACATTTAGGCTGTGTCTTAGTATCATCTGCTGTTGCCATGGTAAAATACATTGACAACGCAACCTAAGGGAGCAAACATCCACCAGAGTACATCCATCTTGCTGTGGTGTCAGGGCAGAGGGAGCTTGGAGAAGCTGGTCAGTTTGCATCCATGATCAGGAAACAAAGGCATGATTGCATAGTGCTGCTCTTCAACTTCCCTTCCCCACCAATACAGTCTGACAAGGAATGGTGCCAACCCCTTTCTAACTCAAATAACACAATCAAGATAACGCCCACACAGAGATGCCCATGGGCCCATCTGCCAGTTTATTCTAGATTCTGTGAATTTGACAGTTGATACTAACTACCACAGAGTGCTTTCAGTTTCCACTATTGGAAACAACTAGATATGCAGTCATGTGGTTCCATGAGGTGAGTGAATAGACATCAAAAATAAAACAATTAAACAATTAAACAAAATAACAAGTTAGCCTCTGAAAACACTGTATAGTTTCACACATCTTTTGTTTTGTTTTTGTTTTTTTCTAAGTAAATGGTTTTTTTTGTATAAAAAGATTTTTCCCATACCCTCTACTGCTCCCCCTCCAGAGGTTGCCAGTTATACACATCTTCAAATGTACATGCCAAGACTTATTTCTCAAGATGTGTATCAAAATCTTAATCACTCATTTTTAATATTTAATTTCAACTTTTAGTTCTAAAAATGTTATATTTTATTGTTATTAGTAAATATTTCACCAAATATTTTTAGTCCATTAGTATTTTTATTTTTGGGTATGTATTAAACGCTGTGTTTTTGTTATATTTTTACCAACTTTCCAATAAGTACCAATTATTTTGTATGATATACAAATATCTTTATCTGCTGAAGATAGCAACCTTGATTGCATTATATATAAATATTTTTCTTAGTCTGTTCATTTATTTTTAACGTTGTTGTGATGAACTTTTCATTTAGGATTTTAAAAATATATGGATAAATCTTGACACCTATTATTTGATAGTTTCTTATTATAAGTATTTTATAATTAAAAGTATAGGCAATTTTTGATTCCATATACTCACACATTTCACGCAAACTGGAGGTTTCTGAATTACACATCTGCACTCACACCATCTTGTCAATGAGTAATGCATATAGGTTGCATCTTAAATACTTATTTTAATTACAATTCATTTGAACTTTGCACTAGTCAAATTCAGCGTCAACATGAAGGCTGTCTTTAGTTTTGCAGCAGTATTTGTGCAATTAATTGTTTATACACTGTTGTCCTTTCAGCAATTGATTCCAAACATCAACATAGATTTTACTGTGTTTCAATGGAGCCTTCCTGTATTAAAGAATGTAAAGGTAGGTGCTCTTCCAAACAATCCCATTGTCTGGCCACCATGAAAATGCCTCACTTGTTCCTATTATACAAAAAAAATTCACTTTTCTGGTATAATAAAACTGTATGAATGAAAATATCTATCTGTTCTTCTTTAGTTTTTCTTTTTCAAAACTTATAGCCCCAGAGAAATTGCTTTTACATATTAAAGTATATACAGCACAAAATAAACATCCTTTTTGTTTGAAAATGTAAACATTTATAGAATAATCCCTTCTTTCATTTCCTAAATTGAAATGTTTCATTTATGATTCTTTAAAAAAATCAAATAAAGTGCTGGCTATATGTCTAGTATTTTCTTAGTACTTTTAAAAAGTCATGGGTGCTTTGATTATTGTGCCCATTCTGAATTCTAGAAAGCAAAGACACTGAAGTTTAGCGAATTGACTTGAGTCATGAGCCTAACAAAAAATAGAAGAAGGAATTTTTAATCCAGGCATCTGGCCTCAAGACAAGTTCCTAACCTTTCTTAACAGGTAGATGTTTAAATAAACCTTTATGGTTTCTTCAGAGGAGGGGTAGTCCTTCCCAACCAACATTTGATTCAGAAGTCAACATTTATTCTCTCTTCTCT